>JAANSN010000300.1:0-21232 GCA_036850665.1 Dicranocentrus wangi
GTGCAAATAAATCGTCGTCGATCACATGAAGTTTCAAAATAATGCTTGCATAATTTCATTACTGCTGTCACTATTATGCACTACACTTTTTACTATAGCGCCCTGTTGCTGTACATCGAATATCAAGATAGTAAGCAGAGTAAGTTTTAGGTTGCCGCAATGTGGCACATGAAAAGATATGGCAGCGTTTCGCAGCGCAGTAGTAGGTGACAGGTGACAGGCGACAGGGAAGAGACGGATAAATCTAACTAACAAATCTAGATACGATGTTAGGCGTTAATCCTAAAGGACTATGATTTTCGTTTCTGTATGTACTTAAAATTTAGAACACAGTAGAGTAAAGCTTAAAATTCTCAGAAATCAAGATAGCTAAAGAGTATGAGTTTCACGTACATACTCTTATGACTTACCTACCTGGGTTTCTGCTGACTATGTAAGTAAGAGGTGGGTTGTAAACATAAAATGTTGAACTTTATGTAGGACTAGTCGGATACCATACAAATGCATGTAAATAGAAACCTAAAATTTTCATGTAATAACATAGCCTTCAGTTTCGCTTCAGTATAAATAAAACTCGCCATCATGTTGGAAATGAGAAATTTTAATATGCATTGCACTTCGTAGTGGGGCAAAACATGAATGCATTGACATCTTGAATCAAGGAAACGAATTAAGGAATACCAATGTTTAAATGCAAAAGACACAATGCTACTAAAAACTAAACTTACGCTGTCATAAAAAGTGTAAACATGCACAAAGTTATAATAGTAATAAGGCATAGTGTTTACACGCTGTTTGCATTGAGAATGGGAATTAAAATTTTACGTTAAACTTGAGTTTTCTTGTATAATTAAACTATGTACAATTTAGCCAAAATATAATGTTTTTTACGGAAAACATTGACCACGACGAAATAGCCAATGCAAAGGACAATCTTCAACAGCATGCACTATGGGAAGTGGGAAGGTAAAGCGAGATGTTAACACCATACACATGTCCGTTTCTTCTGGACCGTCAAACTCGCCATTAATTTTCAAAGTAAAGCAAGTATGTATGGAAATAGAAAATGTCAAGTACTAAAGTACATGGAGGAAATGGGACCTATGCATAATGGTAACCCTGAGTCCACAGTACGGTGTCAATTCACATTGTTTGGTACCGACACTGCATGTATTAAATAACGAATGATCATTCAAGATAATATCTCTTACGACAATTTGCACTTGCCGATCCACACCTCCTCGCTCCCCCCCCCCTACCCGTATTTTTTGTTTACCTAATGTTTACCCATTTTTACATTATTATTTTTTGCAAATCATTAACACGTCTTGCGCATTTATAAAATCAAATGGACATGACCTTTCAACCCAAGTTTCTGCTAGCTACAGCTACAAAGACGTCTCAAACATCCATAACCTTCACTTTTAAACTTACAAGTCGGAGATATATCTAAATGCATGATCATGTTGTAATCATCTTGTTTCTGGGTACCAATGAGAGTTATTTGGATGATTACCTTCTTTCCAAGAAAACTCCGAAGCATAACAATGCATTTTATTAATTTACTGTGCGTGAGGATGAATATAGCAATGTGTGAAAAAAAATAATATTTCTTTACGATTAGTCATAATATATGGATATACACCACCCATGTTAAAATGATTCTTGACTGGCTCAAAAAATGGTAAAGTCAGGCAAGCGCATAGTACGTAAGTAAGTACATATAATTTCGTTTCAAAAATGTAAATGTGAATTGTGAACACGACTATGAGATTGCCAAAATGAAATGCGCATACAAACTTGAATGTGGACAAGTTTTGCATGCAAAATGCAAAAATCGTGTGAGTCATTCCCATCATTACCTCATCACCTACGCGAAGAGAACAAAAAATAGATATGGATATACCTACACTGTTTACCAAACTAAACCAAACCACAGCACAACCTCAAATAACAAAATGTGAACTTCATACAGTGCTCATCATCAGCATCTTCGAAAACCAACGCATACGTGGTTCAATGCAAACGTCATCATCATCATAATCTTTTCCTTATACTGCTCGTAAATATGCTTTACTTGAATCTCAGTGTTTGATGCTGCGTACTGACAACTAAACGAAAAATCTCGAAGTTTCAAGCCTGACTGTGTAACTGCCGGAAAACTCTGAGTCTTATGAGATTATATACTCATTCGGCATTCGTCATTTTGCAAAATGATACCTTCAAACTCCAAACTATATAGCATTCGAATATGGCAAGTGAATGAGTACGAAAATACGACAATATTTGAACACAAAGTACGAAGTACGCACTGACAATGAGGGAGGCACTGCTGATTCATACTGTGTCAACAAAGACGTTAGTCATTATGATTATCTATGTATTAGAGTATTTCTTGTACTTGATTCATTAAAATTAAAGTGGTTTAGATGGAACTGCAATATGGTAAGTTTCTTCGAATCTTAGACCCTTGAAATTCTCGATGTGTTTGCGTAGACTATTCTATATTACTATTAACAAGATACACGGTGACAACACGAACACATCTACCTGGAGAGTACTTATATATATTCTTTATGTATATTAATTTCACAGTGGCAAGCGGCAAGCCCAACTGCTAACTGCTTGAATGATAATTTCGATATCTGCATAAACCATCCAGTTTTAACAAAATTAATCCGCCAAGTCCGTTCTTACTCCTTAAGACAGCGTATTATGTTTTTCGATAACACGTATGCACAACGGTATTTGTTTAGCAATATTCATCTGCCGAACGTGTACTTTATGCTACGTGTGCAAATGTAAACTACGCCTATAACATCCTAAAGGAAAAGGTAGTCCTATAGTTTCAAATCCTTAATAGGAGTACTGATACCAGATCATAGTACCAGAAGACCAAACTCACAATCAGTTTTAACACATGAAACGACGACGACACCCACCCGTACCGTGTAAAACACAAACCTGCGAGCCTGCCATGCATAATAATAGTTTCGTTGTGTGTTTGTGCACCTCAACTCTAAGCCTATTTTTCCTGATACCTCTTACCTCTTCTGGTTGCCTGTATATAAAGTTTTCATAGTAAAACGTGTAAGACATATACACACACACACTACATACATACATAATCCAACCAACATCAAACTCACATGTATAACGTCGGATGTATTCCTGTACTTCTATCCATTCCTTCATATTCAGGTTGTCATAAACACACACAACTCATGAGCTAACCAATATATAGCTACAACCTGAGCGAAAACTTCTCCTCAGTAAAGATTTTTCTGTTCATATAGGACAATAGGATAAAAACGGTGCGCAGAGCAGAAGTATCGTCGTAAACAATTTTCGTGGACAACTATAATTTTGAAGGGACAATCAACGATTTAAAAAAAATAAAGATTACGACAGAAAGTATTTTACGTAAGCCTGTTCTTTAGAACAGTCTGCATTTTGCAGTCTTTTTATACATTGTGATAAGCAAACCTATCTGTGAGAAAATGCGTATCCAGATTATTCTAGTAGCAGGACTGATTGCACTGGCAAGTGCATCACCCCTTGGTGGTAAGTTGCAATTACTTTTTAAGATTTTTATGCAATTTAATAGGATATTTCGCATTGCAGGGGTAATCCCATTGTAGAGCCGCAGGAGCGGTTCATTGTTATTGCATTTTCGTTCGATATACTTTCATAAAACTTGCGACGAGTATAAATTGCAACTTTGCTTTGAACGAAATTGATTTGGAGAATCGAGGTTTCCAACAGTTCCAAACTCATTTGTCATCTAGTGAGATGTGCGGTGAGGTGTGAGTTATACCATGCAACCGTGTCAAATATGATTACCTAAACCTAAGCAGTGTCCCAAAAACACGCGCATAGCGGTTTGATATGTAATGTAATCATTTCAGGATGTTTGTCAAACTTAAGGGTTGATTGGTGTAGAGTATGACGATAGGGTTTACTGTGAAATTGAGGAGTGGTACGAACGAAAAAGCATGCCACACTGATTGTGAGTTAATTGGCATACATAAATGGCATGAACCAATTCGTGTAGTGTGGAAAGCATTATTCATCTATCTGTATACATATTTTTTCACTTAACATTCTCTATTTAAAATGGAGAAGCTTTGGAGAATAGTAAATAGCCTGATTAGTCTATGCGAGATGTGACTTTTATGCTTGTAAACAAAGTGGAGAGAGTTTTCTTGTTGGATTTCCATTAAATACGAGTCAACAAAACGCATCCGCACTCACATCTTACGCCCGGAAAGATTGAAAATTATTTTTGTTTTATGCTCAAATGCTCATGAACTTGTTGTCAACTGTCAACCCTATTGTTTAAAAACATTGAAATTGAAAGTATGTTTTCCACAAGAGGTAGTTGACGTGTGTAGAAAGTATGTCATTTAATTAGCTATGCCCAAATGCATTAACTTTACAATATTTATTTAAGCTATCCATACATTAACCAAATACTGGTACGGTTGGTACACGGACGAAGTTTGCTAAAAAGTTAAGGTTAATTTTGTGCACTTAAAGTAATAATCCCACAGACGGATGCACTCGTTTGAGGAAAGTAAAATAGCTCCAGCCCAGCTTTTGCCGATTTACAAAACAATAATTGCTTGCAAAAACAATAAAGCTTTTAGAACCCCTATGCAGATTGATTGAATTTTGCTACATAATATATGCTTTACTAATATTTGATGTTGCACCTTGTACAATTGTGTATATAGTGTACCATTCGTGTAGCACATTTAATTACAGCCCAATCAAATTACAGGAAGTTGTGTCAGTCAGTGCACACAACAGTAGCAAATAGCAAGAGTATTCTTTTTTACTGTGGCATAAGGGATACAAAATCGTGTAAGTGTAGGTATAGATGTTAGTCCTGTGCTATTGATTAAGTTTTAGCCTGCTCTAATTGCATCCCTCACACCTATTGCAGTTACGAATTTCATAGTTTCAGTTCACTTCAACTGAAGTGTGCAAATCATTTTCCGAAAAGTTGTACGACACCGACACGGAGAAAGAGAAGGTGTAAATGTAGAAAGATGCCTTACAAATCTCACAATCAGTTTTGTTTTAGTCAGAACAGAAGCATAAGGCTGGGTGACTGAGAAATCTGAGAATTGCAGTTGCTTAAAAATACATTTTTGACGCGGATTGAGGTGCTTTTAACCAGTAATTCTTACTGGTAACAACGAACGGATATTGACCCTTATATTTCTTTACCCACGTCAGAGATGCATGAATGCTAACACCGGTTAGTATCAGCGTGCGTAGTAATGATCACTCCTGGTCTAACCTATCGTGGTAATGGTACTCGTCATTGTTGTATTGTATTCTTGTTGTTGCATTTTGAAGAATTGATTTTCGATATTATGACTCCATTGTGCATCTATGTATCTACGACTCTACGTACAGTCTATAGTCTACAGTGAACTATGTTGGTGTATTACACGGTCAGCAGGTTTAATACTTTTGTCACACTGAGCTGTATATGGTTTTGACGTAAACCGTGCCTATGATCAGTTGGCTATGCTTGATTTTTCTGGTTTATAAGGTGTACTTGCAAATGTTATAAGTAAGCAGTCATCCGTTTCGTGAAAGATTCATTCATTTAGTAGAATTTACTGAACCATAGAACTTTTATTCATGTTTTCCACCTCCACGAAGAATTACTGTTGGATCTTGCATCAGCTATTAAGAGTCATGCATCAACTACTATATAAAAGTTTGTAGGGTTAAGGGACAACACGGTTTTATCATGTGCATGATAGTATTTGAATCATTTTGTTACCTACATTGCATTGACACGAGATTTAGAAACATGAATGCTCAATGTACCTTGACCTAAAGTGGCGTGAACACTACGATTGCATGCATATCATATTTATCAATCATAATCATTGGATGCATCATGCTGCGTTTCCATTATTGCGATTCCAAAAGTAAGAAACGATAAAACGAATCCCTTTTCTTCTGCTTCTGCTCACATACGATCTTCTTTATAACATACCTATGCTGTAGAACATATATAATCTTATATTTATGGTAGTTAAAGTGGTTTTTACAGAAACATGAATTAGTTTCCTCTGCTCATTTCCATGCATTACTTACTTGTAATAACAACCAATAATTTAACTGCAATTGTTGAATATTATTAGGTATGTGAAATGTACTAAGGAAGCATAATAATAATCATAGCCCTTGCTACTTTTGCTACATAAAACATAAGTTTGTCTAACCATAGGGGCACATTTGGCTTGGATACAGAAGACAACGTCCATTTTATGCACTGCAGGGAGTATTTTTGTAAATAATAACTCTAATTATAGAAATATGACCCATTTTATAGGTTCGATCACGCATGGTAGTAGTTGTTCAAGTGTATTTGTGTGATAGACAATGAAAAAAACTTTCTTGATCCGGGAAATCCGTAGAAAAGATATCTTTATGATTGCTGGTAGGACGCAGGATGCAGCTGAGGTAGCAGGTGCTGTCAATATTCATCTCACATCCATCCTAATCCTCTTTCATGGGGCTTTCCACTTTATCTCGTTTTTCTAGGAAAATCCTACTCCGGCTTTTGATTCTGGGCGTGCAAATGATATCCACGCACGTAATAATTAGAGCCAATCAGTACAAAAAGTAGTAATTTGTGCCTTGCAATGCAGTTAGCAAAAAAATAATTTTGTACGCCGTAATTCAGATCATTTTTTGCAGTAATAACTACCACCTACAATAGTTGCTGAATGAAATCCTTTTTTGGACAATGGCCCGAGGGAGAAAAACTACATTATAGAATCATCTGCGTGATCTATATGCACATTCGTTAGATAAGTCGTGTCGTGACGCTTTTCCAATATTTTTTATTCTGGAAAACCCATAATATTCCCTTCAATAGAAACTCTAGTAAAATCTGAGTATAAGTGTGAAATCATTACCATTACGAGGATTGGTATTAGTGTCATTGTTGTTTCAAACCCTTCCCAAACTCCAAAAGGTTGAAATGTTGAAAAGTACCCAAAAATGCATGACAGTTACCCCTACGTGTTCAAAGAAGCAGCAATGTTTCTCCTTGTCTAGAAATCACGCAGTCACACCTGTGTTTATTTAGTTACCTATGCCAAATGCCAACAAAGGTGCCTTCACTTTACTGCGAAACAGAATTAGAGTAGCAATGTACATGGAATATCCAGGTACACTCATGCGGTTGAGGCAAATAAGTATATTATCGTGCATCTCCACAACAAAGCGCGGATGGATGCAGTGATTTATCCACTTACATTGCCGTTACCCGTTGCGTTGTTGTCCTACTTTCGACCTTCGTTTAGCTATACGACTTCTTATACGAGTCCAGCCCCAGCCATGTCTGGTTGTCTTTTGTAATCCACTCCACTCACATGAGTAGTTTGAATATAGCACGCTGGTACCTACAGTAATTAGGGAATAAAGCTGGATTTGATAGCTTATAACTATAAAGGCTGGTAGGTGCAGGCAGTTGTGCATGCATATTACCTGCGCATATTTCAGAAACCTTACCTTGACAAAGTTTGTTTAAGGTCACGCAATAATGTAAATGTATTTATTTCTTCCACCACTCTCGGGTGAGTAGTAGTAGTTAGTAGTTTTCCATGTTGCACAACTGGGATTTGGGTAATAAGTAGTAAGCCAAACGAAAATCTAGTTTTGCTACAAACAAGGATACTATTTCTGATATACCATCACCATCACATATTATGGTCGTGGTCGTGCGTTTACCTAATAGGGTGACTAGAACTGTACTAGTACAAGGGGAAATTGGACAGGGAGACAAAAGTGAAAAATAGGAGTCGGAAATGAATGCATAGAAATTTCATGATCAAGGTTCCAACGACAAGTCCATACGAAAGACTAGTAAATAATGATTAATAATGCTTATGCAATATTTCATCTAAGCAGGGACCACATTGCTCGGTATTCGGTATTTTTATTATGTATTCGACCCTTTTTCAACATGTATGAGTTTAAATGTTTTACCGATTATTATTTTGTTATTTTGTTGGTCCATTGCATAAGATAACATATTTTGGCAGCATCCCTTTAGCAGAAATAAGAGCATTCCTACTTGCTTTCAAGATGTAGTCAATTTAGAGAGTTAGAATGTTGGAAATTTGTTATTGAAAGCATTTTGTAAATTAGGTAGAACCTTGACTTGACTCTCGATGTCTCGATTTTAAGACAATATAAAGTAGGATTACACCTATCAGGTATTTGGCCTGTTGACGCATAAAAAAATTCTTATGCGTCAACACCCCTGTTGACGCATAAGCGGTATGCGTCATGAGCTCTGTTGATATGTGTATTATTAGTTTAATATCTGGGGTAGGATTACACCTATCAGGTATTTGGCCTGTTGACGCATAAAAAATTCTTATGCGTCAACACCCCTGTTGACGCATAAGCGGTATGCGTCATGAGCTCTGTTGACGCATAATATCTTTCATGTGCAGAATGTCTGCATTTTGCACCCCAACCTAACCCTAACCGAGCATATTATTGCATACATATTATTGACCACATTGAGATCTGCTGATATATGTAATTATATGCTCGGTTAGGGTTAGGTTAGGTTGAGGACATAAGGACACATAACAGATCGCCCAACTTATGCGTCAACATGGGCGTTGACGCAGAAGAAATTTTTGTATGCGTCCACAGGCCAAATACCTGATAGGTGTAATCCTACCCAAATAATAACTAGTCTTAAACTTATAGTGAACGGACTCGAATATTTTTTGCATTAAATTCATTTTTCCCGTGGGAAGCTTTCAAAACCATTATACAGACTATTAAAGTGATGGAAATTGAACACATCAAACGGTTTTTGTCAGCTCACATTTGCTGCATTACTATTATTTTGCCTAGTGCTATTGTAAAGTAGGAAAGCAAGGTGCTCTTCATATGCATCACTCAGCAGAACAGAACGGATTAAGTAAGTAGCTAAAAAATAAGTAATCCTTAATCTTCATGTTAAACGTATTGTTGTTGTACTAACGAAATGGGAGGTTACACCGCCTTGCAAAGATCAAATCCTTTGTTTCTGTGTACTTACTTACATTAGGTGTAATACGCGTGGCTCGACTGTGTAACTCTATATTAACATCAAAGCATGACAGGATAAAATGATAATAAGTAACATGCAACATGCCAAAAAGATGCTTTGGGTTTCTATAATTTTTCATGCAAAGATTTTAATGTGACGCCCACGATGTTGCTGCAGTTAGAGAATGGTATGAGCAGGGTTGGTTTATACTATACGACAGATCATAACCTTGACAAATAAGCGTGGCTTTGTCTTGTACCCTTGTGGATTTTTGCAGATTCTGTAAAATGATGATGTGGGTTACCTATTTTAATTTAATGCCACAATCCGCAGTAATGAGGTGCACTTCCGATGATGATAAATGTGATGTGTGAATAACTCTTGCAATTTGCAATATATTCGTTGCACTGTGAGTCAAGGCGTCATATCTCGTATTGTTGAATTTGTTAAATTGGGTTTAAACCGTGATGTTCAGAGATATCATTTGCAAATTTTTGCTAATTAAAAGTAGTAACATGGACTAATAAATCACATTTCTTTCAACTTACAGAAAAAAAGCAACCTTCATCCCTTAAAGTTATCGACATTCCAGCCGATTTGTTTCCAGACGCAGCAGAGAATGTTGAGGATGTAAAGTTACCAGTAAAAGACAATGATACTCCAGTCCCAGTTGCGTCTCCTGAAATCCCCAAGGAAGGAAAGGTGGTACCTGAAGATGCTATTATAAATGAAGAAAATAAAGACGATGTTACTACGATCCAGAAGAACGACAAAGATGGCGAAAATGAAAACGAAGACGACAAATCTGGAGTTTTTGGATTCCGCCTTCCGACAATTGTCATAATCAGAAGACCTGCAATCTTTGATGACCCCTTCTCCTTCTTTCCATTTTCCTCATTCAACCGCCGACCCAGTTTCCCTGCTCTACCTGCTGTGCCTACAGAAAATCGCCGGGATGAGGAGAGACCCACCGTTGCTGCTTCACCATCAGATCAAAGACCTGTGAGCCTTGGTGGCGGCCCTGGAATTTCAGGTGGGGATAATATTTGAATATTAAAATAAACTTTATTAGACTCGTAGATGAATCGTGGAAAATTCAACACGAAAAACAACTTGGAAAAATTATCAAAGTAGATAACGGATTCGTAGCATTAAGTCAATCCGTGCTACAATACAATATCTTTAATTAATAGTAGTTTAAAGAACACGCATAGAACTGTTGCAATCAATAATATCAATTTGGTGGATATAATTGCTCAATATTGTATATTATGTCTCTAAATTTTAGATATGATGCACAACATGAGGCAACAAATGGATTCCTTGTTTTCAAGCCTTTTCGCACCAAACCCGAATCCAAATGCAGGGTTTTTCCCAAATCGCCAATTTTTCCCACGACCATTCTTCCCACCTGTCCCAATTGACTCTGAAGAAGACTCTCAGGATGAGCTGCTGGATTTCGACAAACTACCCAACAATTACAAAAACTCTACTTCAGAAACGAAAGTTGTGGATGGTCAAGTGATCCAGGTTAATAAAACCGTTCACAGGATCTCTGGAAACAATTCGAATGGCTTCTTCCAATTCTCCGTAAGTAACAATCATGATATTCACTTCACATTTACATTTCTGTAATACATACAGCGCATACATACATACTAGCAGTTCTAGCGAATACATAAAACGGCTGTTATATGTTATAGGTCATTAAGATTCGTCCATCGGATTCCCCAATGACTGAGGTGGAAGAGAAGAAGCAAGAGGAATCGTCTAATATCCCACCCGCAGCCATTGATCTCCCGGAAGAGAAAACCCCGGAAACTGAACTTACCACGATTAAGGCCCAACAGGAATCCGAAATGAGCAACCCAAGTTTGAATGAGGTCGATCAGGAAGAGAAAGTAAGCACTCTTAAGCCAGGTGTCGATGGAGGACTGGTTTAAAAGCACAAATCAGCGGATATCACATGCAACCTTCTCCTTAAAGCAAATCAAATCAATATTTTAGAGGTAGAGCTATCGTAGACGCGTCGTTCGTTACAATTCAGTTGACACTGAGCCAACTGTAAAATCTTATAATTTCTTTAGCGCTTGATCTATATTCATTGTCAATTCTACATTTTATTGCATTAATAGAACAAATCAGTTTCTAATACGCACTCTTTGACTTTATTAACTTTTGAATATACAATGAGGAACCTGAAAATATACATTCGAAATACTAATTAATCTACCAATTTCACATAGCTCAGGCTCACGGGTGTATGTCAATCGTTTAATCAGTATTTGTAATAATGAATCGTACACAAGTGGATACTATACACGCAATAATCTAATGTAAGTACATGTAAGATTGTAATGCTCTGGTTTCCGTGATAATAACGTTCCAGTGTTGACACTCACCCTATACTGATCGGGATCCTGGTTTGTTAGACTAGTTAAAATACAATTTATTACACGTCAGGTTGCGGCACACAAATTATTTGATACACAACTGCTTGCTTTTTCATGCATTTTAAATAAAATTGTCCATTTTCGGTTTAATTTGTGTTTTGTACATAATTCTATTCCTGCAATGGCTACGCTTTTGTCCTATGCAACTTCCACACCCTCATGCTGCTGTCAACGTGTACTATACAATGCAATTTGCAACCTTAACCTTTGCACAACTTGGGGAAAGTCAACGTGTACTTGTGTATATAATAGTGAATAGCGTTGCACATTAGTTAGACAGTTCAGCGTCAGACCCACCATCACGAAGGGGAAATGTGATACCATGCTAATAATTTTTATTACAAAATCTTACTTTTCATGTTGGATAGAATTCTAAAATAGAATCTCTGAGATTTAATACATTTCACCCTTTATAATATTATCCTCACCTCCACAATTTTTAGGAAATGCCGATTAATACAAAGTACGAGACGGATCCAGGACTCATTGAGGAGTCTAATGCCCCCGTATCATCACCGTTGACTCAAGAGGTTGTGTATGATTTCGTGCCTGTTAAATCAATGCCCCTTATTCAATCAACCAAAGGTAAATCAAACCCTCATGATCTCTCAAGTGATCTGCGTGTGAACAACCTCATGGCAAACAATGAAAATGGAAGACTTACGTCCTTGGTGGACCCTGATGAAATTGAACTCATCGAAGTTTAAAATTATTCTACAACTGCACTAACATATACTATCATACTAAGACATACACACAATTTGCAAAGGTAGAAGTAACAGAATTATCGAATTGTTATATGTATGCCACATTCAGTTTACAACCATTATAAGCTGTATTGCAATACTCGTTACATTTTACAATTTTAAGGAAACGTTATTTATTGTTGTTACCATTTCACTGGTGCACTTGAAAGAGTCGGGATTAAAATATAATTTTTATTTTATTTCTATTTGAAGAAATTTTACGTATTTCAATTCAAGTCATAAATGTTATTTGTATTTTGTTGTATAGTTTGTATATGTAAAAGGTATGGTTAATCATTTACTATTTTCCGTGAACTTAATTACTCTACTGTATAAGTGATTCCCTTAATTGGAGACAAGTATTTTCTGCCCATTGCAACGCATCCGTGTGCTCATTTAAAACCTTCAAAATTTGCACAATCTGAAAAGAGAAAATGGGCCACTTAGCCTTACTTAGCATAATATACGAATTCTCTAATTTGCACACCTGCATCCTGCATTACATTCACCTTGATGTAACTGGATAACGTACCGGATCATTCGGACCACTCCAATTAGATCTATTCCAATCATTAATTTCCTGGACCAAGTGTTGCAAATCACCAGCAATTTGTACTAGTTCTGCATTGACGAAGGTAGTCAATTCGCTCCTGCAGGTACATTAGGAAAATTTTACTATATATTTTCAATTCTCTCATTTGTACTTTGGTCATTGGTCATCAGTCATCATATTATTATTGCATTGGCATTATTTAACCACTTACAAATGGGTTCTCGCTGGCTCAGGCTGTCCGTTGAGGAAGGAGCATTCCAAAGTAGAGAGTACGCTTTTCATCTCATTCTGTTGAGCTATCAAAAATACAATGGCTTGCTCAGTCTTCTCGTTCCTTATCTTGACTGTCTCCGCCGCTGACTTCAGTTCTGATACCTAAAATGCACATAATTAATTAATTTGATCGAACAACAATCAGGGTCAGCACTTCAATTTGATTCAACTCGTCATGTCATGCGTAAAAAAGCGTGATACCCGTTCTCCATTGGATTCCAGACTCTGGTCAATTGCTTTCACTCTGCGAGCCTCTTCCAACAGCAAATCCTCTTGACCTTGTAAATCCATCGTCAACTGATTCAAACGGTCCAGTACTTGTCGGTAAGTCGTGCCTGACACTACTGCTTCCTCCACCTCCTCCTCTTGAGCTTGTGCCGCCTGGGTTTTATTAGCTTCAATCCAGGTAGCTGGAGCAGCACTACTACTACTACTGCTCGCGGTATTGGAATTGGAACTGCTACTGCTGTCTACGTGGTTCATCATGGTCGTTTATTCAGACTTTTCTCTACTCTCTCTCTCTGTCAGTCTCCGTATGTCATACAGATCCCTTCCATCAATCCAGGAACTACTAGTTTAAATCGTGAACATGTTTATATAAAAAAAAATACACAAAAAAAACAAACAATTCAAAACTGGAAATGAATCACAGTACAAAATGAAGTAAAGAAGCAAGAGATCAACAACATCATCATCAGCATCCAACCCACTGTTTTTGATTTGACAGACCAATGTTACTTAAGTACCTACCTACTTACTAAATATTATGTATCACTAGTGTATCACCATAATTCCACCATCCGCATCCATTCCATTCCATGTCACACGACCGGCGACGACGTTTTTCGGTAAATGCACCTAATAATCTAGTCAGCCAGCCAGCCAGCCAGCTTGTTTGTACACCGTATTGCGGTTTTAGAGGAGGCCATCGAGTTGAGTGGACAAATCCTGGGAGCGCCAAAGTGAATGTTTTCCTTCATTTCATAATATGTATGTCTTCTTCGTCCAAAAGTCCAAACACAGCGACTAAAGTAGCGACCTAAAAGTAGCTATTTACCTTTTAATACCAAAAAAGGTGTTTTACTCTCCACGTCTACCTGACTGACGTTTGTTTGTTTGCTGACTGCTTTTAGATCTTGAAACTGACGACCGAACAGTGAACAGCAGCATTTTTTGTGGATTTGTACTTAATTTTTTGTAAATTTGTGATCCCTTTGAATTGTAATTGTAACAAATCTCGTGGAATACGTCTGTGTATTGTGTGTATATGTGTTTAGAAAGTAGTAGCCAAAATGAAGTAAGTTACAAGAAGACTTGGATGATGATTGGATGTCACCACGTGTATATTTATATGCGGTTTTAGTGTGATGTGATGATGATGTTTTCGTGTTAGATGCACAATTAATTTGTTGTCCAATAAATTTGCTAATTTGCTTCTTCTTTGTAGGCTAAATGTGGACGGGCTGGCGGTGCACTTTCCGTATGATTATATATATCCGGAGCAGTTCTCATACATGACAGAGTTAAAGAAAGCCTTAGATGCCAAAGTAAGCTATAAAGTTAACTCGATCGTAATATCGTAAAAAAATGGGGTAAAAATGAGCGGAAGGATTGCTAATGTATATCTTTTTACTGTTTTATTTTAGGGTCATTGTATGCTTGAAATGCCGTCTGGAACCGGAAAGACGGTTTCCCTTTTGTCGCTTATTGTAGCCTATATGCGGTCTAACCCGCTGCATATTAGTAAACTGATATACTGTTCCAGAACGTTACCGGAGATTGAAAAGGTTTTGGTCGAGCTGGGTAATCTCATAGATTACTATGAAAAGGAAACGGGCGAAAGGCCTCAACTTGTAGGCTTGGCACTTAGTTCTAGGAAAAATTTGTGTATTCATCCTACGGTGGGTTTCTTAACACTACTTTAGACCATTAAAGATTATAATAAACTTCAGCTTGGTAATAATAAGTGCAATGTTTGTTGTACACCTGTAGGTGAGTAAGGAAAAGGAAGGCAAAATTGTGGACGGCAGGTGTCACAGTCTGACCGCGTCCCATGTTCGAGCAAAACATCAAAAGGATGAAGGCGTTTCCGTGTGTAACTTTTTTGAAAATTTTGATTTGCATGGAAGAGAGTTTTTGCTGCCCCCAGGAATATACACTCTGGATGATCTCAAAGAGTATGGACAGAAGAAGGGATGGTGTCCATACTTTGTGGCAAGACATACCGTTAGTTTAGTTTTTGAAAGTGATGTGCAAAAATTATTGCTATTCGGACGGATAAGTCAAGCCGATTTGTGAAGGATTTCATGTGTTATTGTATTTTTTTAAATTTCAGATTAGTCACGCCAACATCGTAGTTTACAGTTATCATTACTTACTTGATCCTAAAATAGCTGATATTGTGTCAAAGGAATTATCAAAATCTTCCGTTGTTGTATTCGATGAAGCCCACAATATAGGTAGGTTAACTTCAACAAGTACAGCATTTTGAAAATAGAAATTTACGTAGTTTCAATATAGCTTGGCACCAGGCGGTTGTATATGTATGTCGTTAAATCCTAATTTCATTCTAAATATAGATAATGTCTGCATTGACTCTATGAGTGTCAAAATCAATAGGCGAATACTTGACAAGTGCTCCAATAATTTACAAACGCTTGAAAAAGTCGTTGATGAGTAAGGCAATTAATAAGATTTAATATTCCGATCTGATCTGATTGTTATAAATTCTTCGCAGTACTTGAAACAAATTGTTTTCCCGTTCTCATTTCTCTCTTTTTTACATTAACCAAGGTTAAAGGAAAGGGACAGTAAGAAGCTTAAAGAAGAATATCATCGGCTTGTTGAAGGCTTGAGAGATGCAAACGTGGCTCGAGAAACAGATATTGTCTTAGCAAATCCTGTTTTGCCAGACGAAATTTTGCAAGAAGCCGTCCCTGGAAATATAAGGAACGCAGAACACTTTGTATTTTTTATGAAAAAGCTTGTTGAATATGTAAAAATGAGACTGAGGGTTCAACATGTTGTACAAGAGTCGCCTGCAGGGTTTCTGAAGGACATTAATGGCAAAATTTGCATTGATAGAAAACCTCTAAGGTAATACTTTTTTGTATTAACATGAATATTTCCTGCTATGTGTTTGGTGAATGCATATTTAAACGAAATGTGTTTATATATTGCAGGTTTTGTGCTGAGAGGTTAGCGTCTTTGATCAAAACACTTGAAATAGCTGACATTTCGGATTTTTCTCCTCTAGTCCTTATCTCTCATTTTGCTACACTTGTTAGCACGTACACCAAGGGATTTACGATTATAATTGAACCGTTTGATGAGAAGTCTCCCACAGTCTCTAACCCTATTCTTCACTTCAGCTGCCTTGACTCATCGATAGCAATTAAACCAGTGTTTGACAGATTCCAATCGGTTGTGATAACTTCAGGAACGCTTTCACCTCTTGATATGTATCCAAAGATTTTAGATTTTCATCCTACATTAATGACTTCTTTTACAATGACACTTGCACGTCAGTGTATTTTACCAATGATCGTCACCAAAGGAAATGATCAAGTGGCGATGTCTTCAAAGTACGAGACTCGCGAGGATATCGCGGTTATTCGAAATTACGGAAACTTGCTCGTAGAAATGGCATCGATTGTACCTGATGGGATGGTCTGTTTCTTCACGTCGTACTTGTACATGGAAAATGTTGTGGCAAGCTGGTATGACCAGGGTATCATCGATCAGTTGCTAAAATATAAGTTACTGTTTATTGAGACGCAAGACGCTGCAGAAACCAGTTTAGCTCTGTTTAACTATATTAAGGTTAGTTTTGACTGTTTGGCTTCATCTATGGTGTGGAGTTGATGTGTGATTCGAATCTTATAATTAATTCATAATAGGCTTGTGAAAACGGGAGAGGTGCTGTCCTTTTGTCAGTTGCCAGAGGTAAAGTATCGGAAGGAGTTGACTTTGATCATCATTTGGGTAGAGCTGTGTTGATGTTTGGAATCCCTTACGTTTATACTCAATCAAAAATTTTAAAGGCCCGTTTGGAGTATTTGAGAGACCAATTTCAAGTAAGTATTATAATTATTGTATTGTATTGTTGACAATTGTATTAAAATATTAATAAAAATTACATGATATTGCTTATTTAGATAAAAGAAAACGATTTTCTTACATTTGATGCAATGAGACATGCAGCACAATGTGTTGGACGAGCGCTGAGAGGGAAGACAGACTATGGTATCATGATATTTGCTGATAAAGTAAGTTTATGTGATTTATATAATTTTTAAGTATGTGCCAATGTTTTAACGTCCCGACCTGAGCGTTGACAGTGTGTTATCGGTGTATGGGTGTGTTATCAATTCTAAATCTCAATCTTTTGAACCATTAGAGATTTTCACGATCTGACAAGAAAAATAAGTTGCCGAAGTGGATTCAAGAGCATTTAAAAGATTCATTTTGCAATCTTTCTGTGGAAGAAGCAATCCAGGTTCAAATAATCCTTTAGAATTTTTGACAAATTACAGACGTAAGTTTACAGGCAATTAATACCTTATATGTAATATAGATATCCAAAAAATGGTTAAAACAAATGGCTCAACCATTTACACGGGAAGATCAACTCGGCATATCCCTTCTCACGCTAGAGCAATTGCAAAGCGAAGATATGCAAAAGAAAATTTTCAAACGGGCACAACAGGCATAGTAAATTAGTTTTAAAACGGCAATTTTGTATATAAAATCACATGAATTAATAAAATCTTAGCAAAAGAATTTGATGTGTATGTTTTCCAATCGCAAAAAATCTATATCATCATAATATGGTTCAATCAAGGTCATTACAACTACAAGAGTTACGAATACGATTATTTGGTGTAAGTTCTTCGTATGCATGAACTAAAATCACTAATATACAATATTTGAAATGATAATCAGGGCATATCTAGTGCGATGATGCATGATCATGACGTTTTCAATTTCGGTATACCAAAACTGAAGTTCATTATCCCTACTTCTGCTTCTATGTTATATCATATCATACTAGCTTGGCACACCACATGTGCATTCGGAATTCGGATACACATGAAACGATTATGGATGGTGACCTTGAAGCGGAGCCGGCATCATTACAATGAATACTCTCGGGTTTTTGTTTACATGTTATATATACGAGACGCTAAATCTCCCAACAATCCCTCGATAATGTTCAAGTTCTGTTCAATGTTCAATCTTCATGTTGTTATGTTCATAATGTTAATGTTATAATATTGTGTAATATCATCAACGAGATAAGTGTTTGGAGTGTAGAAGTGAAGACTAGTGGAAAGCAAAGTAAAGTTATGTATATAAATAACCGAAACCGAACTCTTGCTCCGTGTATCTGCCGTCCTTAACCGATTAACCATAAGTATTTTTGTTTTAACTGTCAGATATCGAAACATTCGAAACTAGACGGACTCTGTAATAATAACTAAAATGAAAACAAGAAAAATTGTTTTAAAAAGTAGGTTCGACGGCACACCAGAGCTCAGTGATTTTCAAATTGTTGAAGATGAAGTCCCTGAGGTACAGGATGGAGGTTTGGAAAATTGTTATACTAATACTAAACGAGATTGTCATTTTGAGAAAAGAATTCGTATTCCAGAGAATTCACTTGAATTCAGTCCTTTGCACACAGTATAGGTATGCTAACTTTAAGTTTCAAAATCTGCAGAAATTTTGTGCCAAGCGGAATGGCTGTCGGTGGACCCTTACATGAGAATGAGGGCAAGTACTCTGAATTTAGGAGAACCAATGATGGGAATGCAAGTTGCAAGGTATATGTGTAGAACATGCGGTTTGGAAGGAAAGCCGTATAATTAATTATTATGGCATCAAGCGCTTTTTCACGGGGATTGATGATGTATAATAATGCTAGTTCTTGTAAATAATAGGGTGATCAAGAGTCGATGTCCTACATATCCGGAAGGAACTCAAGTTGTAGCAAACTTTGGTTGGGTGGAAAAGACAGTCTTCAAACCACAACCGGATCATGGGGTAGAGACAATTTACAAAATGCCTGATATGAAGGGTCTTCCAGACTCGTTTGCTTTAGGCGCAGTTGGTCGCCCAGGGTAAGTCCCATTGCAAAGTTTTGAGTGCGAACTTGCGAAAATATATGATTTTCTTAGAAATACAGCGTATTTCGGATTTCTTCGGGTTTGTGAGCCGAAGGAAGGTGACACTACCGTAGTTTCTGCTGCAGCTGGAGCTGTAGGAAGTCTCGTAGGACAAATTGCTAAAATAAAAGGTTTGGATTTAACAAAAGCGGAATGAGGAATAGGAGGAAATAGGTATGACTATTACTAAAATTATTTGTCTATATAGGTTGCAAAGTCTTAGGCTTCGCCGGTTCCGATGATAAAATCAAATGGCTTCGGGAGGATCTGGGATTTGACCATGTGTTTAATTATAAAACTGTAAGCCTGCCTGATGTGTTTGCCCAGTACGCACCGAATGGAATAGATGAATATTTTGACAATGTAATGTAGTTGAATGAAACGGAAGCATTCTCATTCTCACCGATGTTTGACGGATCTAACACAATATAACATTTTTTGTAAAAAGGTGGGAGGGGAATTTACTTACCATGTAATGAGACACATGAAGCCACTCGGAAGAATTGGGTTATGCGGTGCCATAAGCACCTATAATGGCACGGATTCTGGTAAACCAACTTTAGGTACAGTACAAGAACTACATTAAACTTTACTTATCCGTATAATTGTACGTCAGAATGAGAAGTTGAGTTAAAATGATTTAAATGCTTTTTATATTAGTTCCATTCGATTACGGTGCAATGATATACAAAAACGTAAGACTGGAAGGCCTACACGTGCTTCGTTGGCGAAACGAATGGTTTACTGGGTTAAGTCAGATTCGTGATTGGATTATTGAGGTAACATGTTGCATAATTTAATTATCCCCATTGGTGTTACATTTTAAAGGTTGTGGGTGCTGCGCATACATTTATTTTAATGTATTTGTAATCTTTGTATATCTGTATTCGTCCGTGTCTCTTAGGGAAAACTCAAAGTTCGTGAAACGATTACTGATGGATTTGAAAATATGCCACAAGCCTTCCTCGATATGCTAGCCGGGAAAAACATTGGAAAATCCGTTGTGAGAGCGTGATCTGAGTCATCGTACAATAGTTATGTTATGTATTTCCAAAATGTAATTCCACCATTCGTTGATTGTTATTCCATCCTATTTGATGCCTTGTCAGATGTGTGGGTATAGTGGGTAATCGAGTTGTGCTAAAAGTTTTTCATATGCTCTTTCTTACCAATAAAGATTGTAATGCCGGAACTGATGTTGTATAACATATAATGACTGTTAATAACAAAATGCCATTTTTGCATTTTGTCTTTTCTGTATCTCTGCAAGTGAATTGGAATGGAACAGTGGGGACACTATTAGTGAAGTAATAAGGAAACATATTTCTTTACTACCTGCCGTCGCCCTGCAGTAAATTCCGTAAAATATGTACAGAATGTCATTCTCCCTAATAAACTTGGATCACGAAATTCATAAGTGTTTATGTTATGTTAGCAGTTCTCAGACATAATGAGGCTCTACGGACATGCGATCCCATACAATTAATTTTTAATCCATGTTGAAACGGATTTTGCTCGGGAAGTCAGAATACTTAACCAAACGGAATGATCTAGATTTCTGTTCAATGCGTATATCGAATGATCGAATTATGTATATAAAATTTTGTATTCTAGTATCACGAACTTTTACGTGATTCCCTGTTATAAACGTAATTCTAATATAATTTAACAAATTGAAACTGAACGTATTCATACCGGCAAAAATCAATATGACGATTTACTCATCTTGGTATCAGGTTAAGACTGCCCTTATAACGATCACCCATTCTCGTCATGATCGGGATTCTATAAATTGTGGATCTGAATTGTGTGTCTAGTCATTTTGTGTGTACGTTCAATTTTGTTCATAACTGAAGTTTTGGTACAGTTACACCTTCCCTTTAGCGTAACACGAACTAAGATGGCCACGACAATACAACCGTTGCTCCATCCTCGCAATAAGCTTACTA
>JAANSN010000300.1:21297-67842 GCA_036850665.1 Dicranocentrus wangi
TAATTCTTTTAAATTGTTTTTGCTCTTCCTTCGCCAAAGATGACCAAGTGCCTGAGTCTCATTACCCAGTTCCGGAGACAAATCCTGCAAAACTCTTAATTTTGCTTATTGATGGGTAGGTATTTTCGTTATATTTCCAATTTCTCGTTTAGACAACGCCATTAGAAAACTTATGATATTTCAAACATATAGTTTTCGTTGGGACTACTACGATCGTCAAAAGCAGCATTTAGCCGGTTTCAGGCAGCTCTTACTGGATGGAGTTCAGGCAGAATATGTTGATCCAATTTTTCCAAGTTTATCATTCCCGTCTTGGACGACACTGGTAACAGGAGTATATCCAGCTTATCATAATATTTTAGGTAATTACATGCTACAACTCGAAGACAATGACTCTCCCGAAATGGTTTTCCAACTTAAAGACAACTCCACAAAATTACCGTTTTGGTGGCAGTCAGCGGAGCCTCTATGGATAACAGCTACTAAAGCTGGACTTAAAACTTTCTTGGCAAATTTTGCAAGTTGTGATGTGCCGTATCAAGGTTGGATGCCTACAGAATGCGATGGATATTCCTATCAAGATGTAAATCTTAGGCTGATGGAGAATTTAAATAAAGCCCTGAATCGCTTTAAACAAGGTTATTCGTTAGCTATGGTAGGTAAACGTAAATCAAAACTAGAAGTTGACAATTGCGCATGACAGAAAATTGTGTGTGGAAAAATGTCAGTCAGACAGCGTCACCGACTTTGGAGGACATGAGACTAAAACATAATCTTGCCTACCTTATAGATTTATGATGATTCTATAGACCACGCTGGTCACGCATTTGGTCCTGATTCTAATGAATTACGCCTTGCTGTATCACGCATAGACGCTGTGTTGCGCCGTTTCTTTGTAAATCTAAAAGTCAGTGGGCTGCAAGATAAAGTGAGTTCAAAATTATACTTATTCTTCTTCCAGAGGTCTGTATTGTATGTTAGTAGATGTATAGTAATAAGTCCCATTTTCGAAGGTTACCGTCATAATTACAAGTGATCATGGAATGACAAGTATCAAACGAGAGTCTGGAGTAGAATACATAAGTTTGAAGAAATATGTAAATTCTGATGATGTTTATAAAGTTGTCGACTATGGAGCCGTCGTATCAATTGCAGCAGCGCCAGGGAAATTAGAAGTTGTGAGCGAATAACTGTACATGCAATGCATACAATGCACTCATTGGTAGATACTATAAGTATTGTAAACTTCGAAACCTGGTTAGCTAATGTAATTTTTGCTGTATAGCTTTACGAACAACTTTCCACCATGCCTGGAGTGGATGTTTACAAGAAACAAGACATCCCGGAAAGCTATCATTACAAAGAAAGTAGACTCGTGCATGATATACTGCTAGTTGCACGGCCTGGGTATTTCATTACTGGTCTGCAAAACGACAAACAGATTCCTAATGATAGCAAAGCAACCGCGATTGAGCCTTATTCGGCAGCACATGGCTACTACAATTGTACTGATATGAGAACAATATTTTTTGCAAGGGGACCAGGTATTATATGATAACAAAATAGACAGAATTACGATTCAACTCGGTTCTATCAAGTAAACTATAAATTTGAAATATGTAGGTTTCAAGAGAGGAGTTGTTCATCCGCCCATACGACTTGAAGACCAGTATCAGATTTTTACAAAAATCCTAAACATAAAACCATTGTCACATAACGGAACGTGGGAAAATGTAGCCAACATGTTTGTTCAATGAAACTTTTCACCATCGCATCCATCCGTACGAATGTGAATAGGTAAACCAATATTTGAGTGCAATTCAATTACTCTCGTTTGCTCATTGAGAAGCGTATATATAGTCAAGGTATAATCTTTAACTTGGAATTGAAGTTGAATCAACGCTGAGCTCTGAGCTAAAATGAACTTTATCATATCCATAATTACCTAATACGTAAACGTTGTTTATTGTTATGTAGCAGGTGATATGTGCCTTAATGTTAATGTTATTTATTGCCCGAACAAAGCCATGTAATAGCTTTTTAGAGTATTTCACAATATTCAGAAAATAATAAAAGGTAGATCCTGGTCTATTATGCTTCTCTAGAAATTAATTCGTATTTTTGTAAATAACCTTTGTGGTGAAATGTAAACTAACTGCCGTGAAATGATGAGAACAGATGTGAAACAGGTACCTAATATTGGTCACGTAACATTACTATTAAATCTACAATGTCAATCATAAATTTTTTAAAAAAATCAAGGTCACCTTTTCTCTGGAAGAGTAGAAATTCAGTGAAATATAGTAGCAATTAGTAGCAAAGCATGAGACATCCTGATAATCCTAATCCATAATAAAGTGAATTAATTAGCAATTCCGCAAACGTCAAAAGTGACAGTTCTCGTGACTATAAAAACTCTCAATCTCACATGCAGTATATCAGTTATATTTCATCAGCCACATCCAGCTACCTTAATTGTCACTTTTTTTGACGGTATCTTCCGACTAGGAACTTTCACCCTTCTATTTTCAAACGGTGTGTTTCTCTATTCCCATTTACTATACGTGCTGACTCCAATATTGTAATGTAATACTTTATATGACTGACGAAAGTGAATATAATTCCGTACTTTAACATTATACTCAACAGCAATTCCAAAATATGAAGTGTAAATCAGCAGTCTTGGTCACCTTATGTGTTTGTTTCCTTTGGGGAATCTTTATCCAGGAGACATTTGCTGCTCCGCAAATTAATTGGGGGAATGTTTCTTGGACCTGTACAGCATCTTGCACTGCCTGGAATATATGCTTCTACCGAAACAACTTTAACACAGACCGTTGCCCTCCATATCCTAGCAGATGTGATTGTAGCCAATTTGCCTAAGCTGGGTGACTTGGTGGCATGCATTTTGTGTAATCCGAGTACATTAATTTATTAAAAATTAATTGTTTCCTGAATCGTAAAATTTTTGAAAATTAAAATTGTTTCCTGAATCGTAAAAATTTTAGTCACGTTTAGTCGTTTAGAATAGTAGGTCCCGGCGTTTATCATTTGTTTGTACCTTTAATAGATTATTGCGATAAGTGCAACTTGGTACTTGGTTTATTTATTATTTAATATACAACACGCGAGAGAGGCGGCTTACAGTGTACATGCATGCAACTTCCATCCGTTATTTTTAGTTTTAGGCACAAATTCGTCATACAACTTTTACCACCACCACATGAATTAAATCATTACGATCTCCAGCGGATATGCGCTGACCAAAAAGTCATATCTAATCTTTCCATGAACTGTATTCCACTTTCCAAAGAATACATCACAATTTAACCGTCCATCCATATTTATGAATCCAATTGACAATTCTTTGGTGGAAACGAGGTTGACGTTGCATTGTCGTGTACTTTGGTCTTGGCAGAAACTTTTATTTTTATAACCCACATCATATCTAGAAATATTTTATTTATGTGGATAACATACATGAGCAAATCTATCAAGGCACGTTACTCATTAGGTTCGTCATCATCATGCATGTGGTCACAATCTAAATACACGAAAGAGATTGTACATATGTTTTGGATTTGCATCTTTCTGAATTTCTGTATATGCTCCTAATTTTCTGTGAAAACTTACGGAAGTTGTAACCGATTGTTTATCAGTCTCGCTCAAATGTAGCTATTTACATCCCTAATTTTTACGATAATTGATATAAATTCATATTCAAAAATACCAAGTCCGAATCGCAAAAATGCTGTGAATAATACCTACCATGTGGGGTCCTCAATTCAGTATAAAAGGGCTGTTTTAGTAATCCCAGTTTCTCATACTAACTACAAACTTTGTGTAGGTATTTCCTATATTATAGTGGTAAACGAAACACTATTGATTGTAGTGGTGATTGACAACTGCATACAGTATATCGCAGCAACTTGAAACAAGTAAAAGTTTTTTCACATACATACTTGCGAACCTTATTGCAGTATTTTCTCCTCAAAACCAAAGTAAGTTAATTGCAATATCGAACATGCAATGCATGCAGTGAACAAAAAATCAAAGAAACTATATAACATCGTTCTACTTGTTTTCAGTAATCATGAGGACCACTACCGTTATTTTCGCTGTACTCTGCATCCTTCTTGTAGGAATATTTGTTGATGAAGGGGTTGTAATGGGGATCAACTGGGGACGAGTTAATTTTGGGTGCACAATATCGTGCGGATTTTACAACGCTTGTTTACTACGAAACGGATTCGATACAAGTAAATGTCCAGCCTCTCCTAGTAATTGTGATTGCACACAATTTGCATGATTCGACAGTGATATACATTTCGTTTGCAAACATTGAATCAGAAGCATCCATTAATTTAAGTTTATTTAGTGTGGATTTGTTGTTCTTAAAATACCCAACTTTGTAGCAAACATTAACATATGCATTACATATATACCAATTTAATTTACTGATAAGCACGTTTATTGCAACAAATGAATACAAAGGTTTAAATACATATTAATATTAATACGTATATATGGTACCGTGAATCTTTAATGTATTTTATAGGACAAAACCACAAAAATCAGTATAAAATATGTTTTGCTATATCCTGGAATGTGTTTTCCTTTCCTGTTTGACATACTTTCACATCTACGGACGCTTGGACGAATGAATTTGTAGGCAATGGTTGATAATTTATATGCAAAGGAAATTGATTGTTACTACTAGTACTACAGCGAAAATCCAGATATGAATTTGAAAGTTGTACAAGGATCATTTTAAAAGTAATAGCCATTTAGGTAGAAAAGCTAAAAACTTATGTAGTGCTCTCTCACTCTCTCCATGCAATTTACTACGAATTGAAGTATTCCTATTCTGTTCTAACTCCTGCAATTATATTATAGTCTTTCTCTCATCCTTTGCATAACATTGGCTTCTCGTTTGATAGGTGTAATAAATATACAATTACCAAGCACAAGACCCAATGATAATCATGCCATGATCGTATGTTTGCATTTGCATATGATAATGTTATGTACTGGTACATAGTGGTATGTAATGTGTGTGGTGTTCGTGGTGCAAGTGTGCATAGTATTGCGAAACGGGTTGTTCTTGTCCTTGTGGCTTGTGTTCATTGGTGAATAGCGATTTGGTGATACTCAATACTCACATTAGTAAAAAGTTGCAAAAAGTTTGTACGAGAGGCTTATACGTGTATACCTGATTGTGAGATAATGATAATATGCTGTTTTGTTGGGTTGACCTATGTCAGGTCACCCAGTTCTTCCCGTGAGCCCATATATAGCCGTTGCTGAGGTCAGAATTCAATAGATATTTAATATGTTGTCGAGATATGATGTTATGCTGACATTTGACCCATTTCCGGTTCCGCCAGTATGCTCACATTCGATCTCGCCAGAGGTATTGAGTTGGTTTTTGAGTTATCGTTAATACGGACGGAGCGAGCGCAGCGTTGCAATGCAAGATAAAAACTCTTGTAGTTACTACTTCCGACAGGATTCAAACTGTCTTTCAATGGGTTCATGCTACTGTGCTGGAGAGTAGTGGAGAGGCTTCATTAAAACTTCATGTTGACATTTATCCACTTTTGGTTGCGTTAGTACTTTCATCTTCGAACTCGCGCGAGGCATTGGGGTCAAAAAAGTCGTTTGTGGTATCGTGTTGTGCATCCAAGACCGACCGAACTACGGAGTGACACCAAACAAATCTAGTAGGTTTCGTAAGCTTTGCCTAATAAATACAAACAAAACTGAACAAAACAGAAATCCCCACGGCCCACACTGATGCAGCTCTTGGGGAGCTGAGCTGATAGCGAGAAATTCAGTTGTGCTTTTCACACGCAATATACAAGTATCTTACACAAGTACGGATAGATACATATACCCCTTTTTTGGTTCCCGTTCCTAGTGAATCTTTGCTCCTGCCTGCCTTGGTGTGATGTGATTTACCTTATGTGTAGATTGCTAAAGTTTGTATACAAATGATGGAGTGGATGTGCGATACTTTTATAAACACCCAATCTTCACAATAGTATAATCCTGTCGTCGTGTTGTACTGCATTTTGCGGCTCGTGTACAACTTACAAACACGTCGGATTCGTAAACACTAACCTACATTCTACTAACCTTTAATCGATAAAGCATACCTAAAGCCTAAATCCACTGGCAGTAGTGGTTAGTAGTATCGGCTGGATAGTCATTGTCATTACATTATTGAGCAACAAGGATGAATTTTTATATTCTGTGAAGCTTTAAACATTTTCCCAACAACACTTAACCTATACATGCAGTGCAGTTACCAGCACTAGCACTAGCACACAAGTTAGTTTAACAGGAACAATATTCAATTACAATTCCATCATTAATTGCAATGAATAGAGTACAGATGCGGAAGAGTACTTGCATAAGATACCTTAAACCCTGTGATTGATAGAACTGTACTCCGGGGATTAACCACAAAAAGACCACTGCTATACTAACCTCCAAGTACAAATTGTACAGCTGTCAGCCGTCAAAGGAAATTGTCACAAAATGGTCCCCGAAAATCCGTCTGTGTGCTACCGTTGCAAAACGTGCAAACTGTGCTTTCTGAGTATGCCTGAAATCACACATCATTTGACAGAAGCGAATCATTTCATACGGTATAGAAAGGAATAGAAATACATATATACGCAAACCCACTTAAGTTTTTTAATGTCTTTATGAATTTTTAAATTGTTTATTTCGCGTAAAGGCAATCACCAAACAAAGCTTTAGCGAGAGAATCTTTTCGTACTCCAGATCCTCCCACTAGTCCTAGTCCTATCGTTAATGAATCTCATCCGGTTCCGAAAGAAACTGATCTCATAAGTTCTGGCGAAGAAGATAATCCCGGTGCAGCTGAAACGGAAAATGAGTGCAATACAACTAATTTACCGCAGCCAAAACCGTGCACTTCTTTCCACAACTCTTTGCAGTTAACGGACCCCAACAACGGTCCAAGTAATAATGCTGGCACGAGTGAGGAAGGCACAACATTAAATGACAACGAGCGATCCATACTAAATCTAACGGACCAAGCTGAGACGAAGCAAAATGCTGCTGAATCGATTTCAGAAAAGTCATTACGTGGTTATTGTTGCAGAAAATGTGGCGAAACTTTCATTGCTCCTGGCCAAGTTCGTATCCATATGAAACAGGTCCACTCTGTTACTCGTGTTATAGGCGTGTCCAAGAAAGATACATGTGGAACTGTAAAAACTGCAAGTCCCAAAAGCGCTCAGGGCTCATCACCGACAAGTCTGTATTCCTTGCGGAGCCTGAATATTAGAAAACGCAGGAAAGTCGTTGAAGACGGAATTAAGAAGAATGAGGAGAGTAAATACATCAAGAATGTTAAAAGGCACACAAAATTTACTTGCAGACATTGCTTTAAGAGCTTCCCACTTTTGAATGGACTGAAGCTCCATATCCACAAAACACACCCGGAAGTAACCCCATCCAGAAAACCAGGGTCAGTAGGACCCCTGAGGAAATCCAAACACAAACTCCGACCAACGAACCAACCAAACTCCAAAGGTGCAAATAAATCAGCTACCATTGCAAGTCAGAGACCACCACAAAAGCAAGCAAAGATGTGTCATCATTGCAAAAAAGAGTTTAAATTTGCAAGACAGTTGCGTTCTCATCTTAAGGTTTGTACCACTAAATCTGACCTTCAATGTCAAAAGTGTGGGAAAGCTTATAAAAATAGCTACTTTTTTGAGAACCATAAATGTAGTGACATTATAAAAGGAGAGGGCAAGAACATTGACGAATCAAAATATCTTTCCCTTTCCCCTGAGGCGGCGATCGAGGGACCTACCCTTCGAAAATCGGACAATGAAACAAATAGCCCACAACATTCAGTAGAGAGTGAAGATTACCGGCGATGTTGGATTTGTGGATTTGTAGTTACACGATTTCATAATCTTAAAAAACATTTTAATAATAGGCACAAGATTGAAATAAGCGTTTCCGATATCCTTGCAAAAAAGTCTGAATTATCCTAAGAGTTATTGATATATAGGTAGTCAATATATGGGTACGTTATTTTGGAATTTTAGTGTGTGTAAAGTGTAAGCGTAATATGCATTTTTTAGTTTTTTTTTCAATAAAACGTCACCAAAAGCATAATTTGTTTTGTAAATCGTGACAATTCTAACTGAAATAGTATTTTGAGCTTTGTTGAGTGCAAAGGCAGCTATATATCCACATCAAAAAAGAATATCCCAGAAAGATATATCACACTAATAATTTGTAAGTGTAAGCTTCAATCGTGTCAAAGTTGGAGTTGGGAATAAATGGAATGGAACATGAGAATATTGTGAAAAACACAGTTAATACTTTTTTACAATGTGTAGACTAATTGCTTTTTTGCATTCTGCAATACAAACTTCTAACTATAATCTACATAACATTACATGAGGATGACTACTATTTCAAGGAATGGAGGGGGAACAGAAAGAAATATGTTTAAAAATTGGTGTTGTTTTAAAAAACCCTTTCTTCCACGCTTTCTGCCCTTGTGCCTTATGTACCACTGGTAGTGGAGGCTGTTTATGGGCATTCTCACGCTAATACTCCCACCCACCCCAACCCCTCGAAACTTGCGGCGGTTCTTCCCCCCATCCCCCAGGGGTTTGTTTCCCCTAAACCCCTTTCTCTTCCTCCATACCACTTTTTCCCCAACCAATTTTCATCAAAACTCCATTTGTCCCAGAAAACTTGAGTAAGGTAATTGTCCTCCTAATTGCATATTATGCATATTTGCTCGTAACGTAACATGTCTTTTCTTCTTCCAAACTCAACCAAATAGTCATAGTCAACCTGAATATATGATTGAAAACTCGAAATCAAGTTGTAATTAAATTATTGCGATTCATTATTTCATATAGACGACAGACGACACAACAGGTTCGTTGTTGCTGATGCTGGTATATCGGAGCATGCATTCTATTCTGGCGTAAAGTAAAACATAGGAAAGGTAGCGGGTATGTAAATTCTCAACTCAAGTCTCATCATCATCAGCTTAAAATCACCATCATATCATGCATTCACATCATAATTCGTAGCACACAGTTCGATCATATTTTCGCTTTCACCCACATCACATATATGCATCGTTATCGTTAGTATTTAGCTTCGTTTTGGATTGGACAAGATTTCGTGTTGAAAGTTTTATGCACAATATCATCATATCATATCATTCATCAACAATCATTACAGACCAACACGATATATGTATACGAATATATCTATGTATCACATTCTTTTGACTCAAAATGCCCAAGCCACTTGCCCTACTTTTGTAATACAATAGAGGAATTGGATGGAGGAGAAAAGGCGCTGCATTTTTACCACTAATTTTTTTTGTCTCCATCCAACTCGAGCAATTGGAGGACCACCGACTGGATCTGCTCCATCTCGTAATATTGTCACTTTGCACGTGTATGTAATGTGATGTATATGTGTAGCAAGCAGATACATATTATTTGTTTCTTCGTGTTCGTATCTATCTATTCCCAATCCCAGCGTATTGTGGAAAGGATAATATGAAAGATCAAGTGAAGATCCTGAAGTTAAGAAATTAAATCAAAGTGTTTCGAGATTTCGAGGGATTTAGTTTGTGCACTTGTGAATCTACATATGTATATTGTAAGAATATTGCCGTTTATCTATCCCGGAACGAACATCTTTACACTTCGCACTTGAAACTTTGAAACAAGTTAGAGAAGTGTTGTTCTCCGTTCTCCGGCGTATGAGATGAGATTGTCAATTGTCATTCATTCTTTGTGTCTTTGTTTCTACTTTCTACACACTGGCCTGGCATCATTTGTACTCCCAATCAAAAGAATCCTCCAATAATAATGAATGAACAATGAATAATAATAATCCCCTTTGTCAACTGTCATTGTGTAACTGGTAATTTGTTGTTCATGTCAGTTGGACGAAAAAAAAACACTACCTTGCAAACCTTCCAGTTTGTAACAGCTCTCCAAAATGGACACCAAAACCAAAAGGTTCTTGAAAACTATGCATTCGGCATGAGTGAGTGAATAGGGTTATCATTTGCGACCTAAAATTGCACAGCCCGACTTATATATTATTATCCGGTAAGATATGCACGCTATAAAAATGATTAAATTAGCAAACCTATCCAAGGCCATCCAAAGCAAGGTTTGAGGTTGGATTGAGGCTAAAGTCCAAAAGTACATAATGATTAACGGAATTTTTTGCCTTTTGTTGATACAGTATTTCTAATTTGAATTGTAAACCTGAGCGAGCAACAGTCACATCCTACTTATACCTCTCGATTGGTAACATCACGTTTCGAGCAACGTGGATTACAAGATATTTCATCAACAGTTGGAATTTTTGAGGACTTGGAGATATCTTGTTTGAGAAAACAACTTGTTGTTTCGTGTGTACGTACACAATGGCGTCGTCTGATGAACTCGATGACATGGACCTGGGATTTCCACTGGAATCTGTTACTGTTTGGTACAGATGCAGAACATGCTACGGGTGCTACCATTCAGTTCCAGTACTAATTAAGCATATGGAAATGGACCATAGACTTAATCAGTAAGAATAGTATAATTAACAATTATTAACTACCTTAAATAGTTAATGCAGTTATTCATCATGAATCATCTTATGCAACAACGTTATGTTTATTAGTTTAATTTCTCTTCATTATTTTTGAACTACTTATTTTTAATAGAGAGCAGTTGAAGTTACCAGACGATTTGCCACCTGGTGCACTTGACGGAAAGGTTTTTTTCAATAATCTGCATTCCAAGAACCCATTACCTCAGCCAATGGAGCGTCCGAATTCAAATGACAATATTCAAGAAACGACAAAATCGGTTTATCCAACGTATAAAACAAGATCACAGTCAAATGGCCAAGAATCTCTCAAGAAGGTGAATACTGTGACTAATTCCCAGGAATCGTCAGATGACGACCGTGAGAGTAGGATTTCCACGCATCATCCATATGACAAGTCAAAGAATGCGACTTCTAGGTTTGTGCAAGAAAAGATTTCTTTAAGACGTAGTGTGCAAGCAAAATCAAACGTGGAAGACGCTAATCAAGGTCCGGGCCCTATTGGCTCTCCGTCAGACTCTGGGATACAGACCAGCGAAGCGCAAGATGATGACATGATTCATGCAGCTGCCAACGAAATCACAGCAAATGTCTCGAATTCCAATTCCAGTATTACATGTTTGAAATGTAACAAAACATTCAAATCACTGGGCCAGTTAAACTTCCACGTTAAGAAAAATCACAAAGAAACTGATGCAAGTGAAGGAAACCTAACAGTAACAGATGCAGATAAAAAAATACAGGAGGGATTGAAGCTAAAATTATTTAGAAATTCGTCTACGGGAAGTTTTTCCAGAGCAACTAGGAAGCAACAACAAGTAAATACAGTAGAGACTGACAGTCCCGCTGGCGATGGAACGGGAAAAGACCAAGTTATGCCTTCCACTGATAGTTCAAACGATTCTGACAGCTCGACCAAAACCCCAAGAGGAACAACGCGACAGAAAAACGATGCTAACGATTCTAATTGTGCAGATGATACTCCTTCTCCAATAACTAAGAAAACAAAAAGAAAAAGAACTGGTAATGTAATATCCACGTCCGATTCGGATGATTCTCCAAAGATGACAAAGCAGGGTCATGATAACACGGCGAATAATACGCCAGGTAAGAGCCGAACTACAGGAAAAAATTCTCGGGGTATTGAATCAGAGACTGATTCCGAACATAAGAACAAACCAAAATCCTCGGTGACGAAAAAGCATCAGTTGAGAAAGAAAGGAACTGGAAGATCTTCCGATGATATTAGCTCCTCTTCATCAAGTTCAAGTTCCGACAATTCTGATAAGGATGTTACTGAACAAGAGGATGAAGAGGAAAGTGAGGGCGAACTAAGTGACAAAGTCACTACAAGTGAAGACGAATTACCTAGCGAGCCTGCTGTGACGGATGAAGAGAGTGAAGTCTCTAAGAAGGCTGCTAAGGAAAAACAGGTTGAAGAAAGTGACAGCACATCAGACTCCGAAGATCTGTTTATTCCAGTGCCGAAAAAGAAAAAGAAATTCACGAAAACGAGGCCAGACGCCAAAAGTGTGCCAGCAGATCAAACTAAATCAAAAAAACCAAATGCATCGAATAAACTCTCAAGTACACCGAATGGTCACGTTGTTATTTGTATACATTGTAAGCAAGAATTCACAGACCCTTCAGCGTTTGTCACACATATGGCAAGATTTCATAAAGAAGGCGTACTCAAGCTTATTTGTGGATACTGTAAAGGGAAATTCGAAGGAAAACAAAAATTTAACCTTCACATTAAGGTTTGTCAAAAAAATAAAGAGTAAACATAATTTCCACGAATTTTTTAAAAATAAAATACTTGCAAATATTCTTTTACTTCGTATTGTAACTTATTTTAGTATTTTTATATATGTACATGTTGTAATATACGATTCGAAAATCTCAGAGCAATATATATAATAACAATAATAATAATAGCATAATTATTAGTGATTGGTAGCTCTTATGTAGTAAGTAACTTTTGTGTCTTGGTAGTGTCGCATATTTGCATTCCATCCGTTGGTGCTGGGCTACTATCCAACTCCAATTTACGCAACTACGAATACTGTATTTTGCATGGTTGCATTTAATGGGGTGGGTACTTCATCTAGATGTAGATTCATGCAAGTGCAACATTAGATAAAACGTATAGTTTACAATTCGAATTTCGATCGTAACTTAACTATTGGTTTTCTATATTATGTATATTTTTAATCTCTTCAATTCAAAATACTTTTTAGATGTAATCTGTCGTTAGACCAAGATCCTTCGTTAAGTTGTTATTTTTAAAATAGTGAGTCATGGCGGTGCGGTAGAAGTAAACCACAAGTGTTGTTCATGTTAAGATAGTTATATTTTACATAATAGAAGTGACAAAATAAACACACTACGAATTATATTTTGGTGTATTGTACTCATGGATAATTTTGCATAGGTACCTTATTTACTTATTACCTTAGGCGTATAACTGCGAATCACGTGTACGATCTCCTTCCTGAAGTTTCTTTCCGAATCTAATTTCATCAATAAACGCTTGAACAACCCAAAGCGCATACGCCTGATAAACAAATCCGATAACGGAGCAGACAGCAAGCTGAGCTGGATTCTGTGAAACGAGAATCAGTGCAGAAACGAGCATAATTCCCAAGATGAAAACTGCAACCTTGATTTTCCACCACAGTTGACATCCTGAAGCATTTCTCTAAAAAAATCAATGACATCATTCACTATCTGTCTATCTGGCCTCTTGTGACATGGTGAAATGCAGTGCAGCTTTTGAGAGTCGAATTATATCATTCATATCGAGCTATTCTAGTTGAGGAGGGATTTAAAGTATTTTTTTACAAATATATCCATCATACCTCACGGGCTCCTTTGTATAAGTAAGTAGCTAGTGCCAATTGTAGTAAAGACGCAATCAGTGCTCCTACCATTACTAGTACTACGTATGATCCTGGTAAATCATAAATCATATGGTAAAAATCAGTTAATAAAATCAACTAACACTTCGACACGTGCATATAATTGTTCATTTTAATTTGTAGAAGTTTCCCAAAATGCATACCCATTTCATCTAGGATTGCAATAACTTCTTTTCCATCTCGTCCAGCAAGTTCGTCATTTTGCAGGAAGTCGCGAACTTCATTGTCAAAGAAGATAGTGAAGATCAGTGACAAAATGGAAGCGAAAACTCCCATTACAGCCCCAGCCTGCACAAGCAATTATTATTTAAAACATGTCTCCTCAAATCATTTGTAAAGTAATGGTCTATGATTGGCTACGCACATATATATGGCAAATACAGAATCGATGAATGCAACTCACTATATGGTCTTTAAAAATTAAAACTTACTATATCAATCAAGGCCACAATGACAGTCCCTTGGCGAAGAGACAGGCCACAACACGGATGGGCCATTATCAGTTTTTCTCTAGTTTTGTCCAATTATTTGCAAACACAACCTAATGCCAAGTACACATAGATATATTGAATACCAAATACCAACGCTAAAGTTGATGCGTTGTAACTTTGTAACGTTGCAAGCAACAAACTACCAACTTTAAATTATTGTAAGTTCTAAACTGACAAATGTAGGCAGAAAAAAGAATTCATTTATATCCAGATTCACTCTGAAGCAATGGCATATCAGATTTAAAAAATTAAATAGCAAAGCAAACAAATCTCAGTCGCAGCGCTGTCCCATCTTCCCATGAATTGAAGATTTCTACATACTTCAGAAGATCAAGTCATCAAATACATCTAGCATTTAGTATATACCTGTACTTACGCAGTACACACGCATACATATTATTTGATGGCTATGGTAAGTCGAAGAAGATGAAGGCTCCGCAAGAAACTTGAAGAAAAGAAAAAGTAATCACATCATAATCACCCCCATGCCCATGCAACATTTCAACAACATAACGTAATGCTGCATGATGTACGCCCATTAAATATCCATACGAATCCTACCTACCATACTACTTCATACTCACAATTCTAAAGTTCAGCAACATGTAAAAACTGCTTGTCGTGAGATACATAATGCTCCTGCAGGTGGTTTTACAGATTTCCTTGTTGTTCTATCCCTATGCGGGGTAGGTTTTTTATGCATTATTTTGGACGTTTAAAAGCTTGTAAACAATTTCATATTTGTCTCCTCATCCTCACTCCTCGTCTCAATTGTGTAACCTGCCAGGACTCAGGCAGGAATCTCAGGATGCATGTATAATGCATGGCTCGCATATGTGTAATGTTGCGATGCTTTCCGGCTCCTACTATCCACCAAAAGGAACGGAATGTCGACTGAAGGAAGTCGTCCGTATATGCGTTGGTAGTTGAAATGATGATTGACGAGACATATTAGTTAGTACAAACGGTGGGTCAGTGGGTATGTGGGTACTGACTGGGTACCAAAAAGGATTAGAGCAAAACGATGCACAGAGACAATGTACAAGTTGCAGATGTACTGCTGAAGTGCTGAGTACTGCTGAGATACCTGGCTGTATGCTCAAAGAAAGAAGATTTACACATCTTTCACAAATTTCGACTGCTTATAATTTGTTTTTAAATATGTAAATACAGTGTAAAAACACTTGTATACTGATTGAATAGTAGCTCAACCAAATGCTCAACAGCAAACAGCAAATGAAGCTTGGTACATACCTATTAACAATCGAGGTTAGTTCATGCTGTGTTAGTGTTGATCGGGTGACCCTTGACCTGTGCATACTAAATCTGAGTATTTCGGAATCTTACAAAATCTTTGAATATACAAAAGTAGGGTGGATTTATGGATATTGATGTAATATCATCGGATGATTCTGCGGGTCGAATAGAATGCATTTAGGAACATATTTTCAAATATTTGGGCTCAAGTGCTCATATTGGCTTGGGTTGAGTGTGAGTATTACTGTATATGTTTAAGAATAGTTCCTGCTATGATTCCAATGTATACGAGTAAAACACGCTTTTTGTATGGGTTTTACTAAATGTATTATTATAACAAAAAGTTTGCATACATATTATTGCACCCACCCATGCCACAGTTTTCTTATAAAATCTCGTGTTCATTTAACTTTGCTGTAATCGACATAAAATAACAGAAAAGATTAATATCTAGAACTAATTAAAGTTTGCCTAATCTTAATCTTCTATATTCCATGCCAAACTATAAAATAACATACCTACATACATTCAAACATGTTTTCCATACAGTTACAAGCATACTTATAAACTTGATTATTATACCTTGATATTTTTCATGTCATGGATTATGCCATCAAATTTCCTTTACCTTTTACTCTTTGATATTCTTTATTCTGCGTCAAAATAAAATGGTAAAATTTTTGGCTGCAAATGAGTCATTGGCTTTTTCAGACCGAATTCTAGACTATCAATGTTTTCGTCCTCTTCATCTTGACTGCTGCATACAAGACCGTTACGCTCACTTGTCTGCACATTGACGTATACGTTATCTTTTGTCACAGTACTTAAAGTACTGGCACTAGTTATAGGACATATCATGACTGAATTAGGTTTGTTTGCGTCAACTCGAACAAGTCTACACATATACACTGATGGTTTTGAACCTTGGATCCTTTCATCTAGTCACAACTTTTCAATCCCCTTTTGTTCACAGTCCGAAGGGAATTCCAGTTCCGCGATGAAGGTTTTCACCACCCAAAGTCCGTAAACCTGATACATTATCCCGAACACGCCACCAACAGCAAAGTCCAATCTATCATCCGAGATAACGAATGCAAAGAAAATGACTGCGGTGGAGGCAATAAAAATTGCCAACTTAATCCACCACCAAATTTTACAATAGGCAGCATCTCTCTGAAAACAAAAGATTTTTGCATATTATAGGTTTATGATGATGAAAATTATGAATTACCTCAATGATCACACTTTGGTTAACGAGATTAGCAATGCGTGTCTTTTATAACAATACAGGCAAATTCTCATCATACCTCTTTCGCCCCCCGGAGCAAAATCATGGAAAGTATCAACTCCACAACGCACGTAAGTGTCACGAATCCAAGGACAGAGTAAACTGCTGAACCTGCGAAATCATTGATTCAATTAAGGGTAACCATACACTGATAATGGAGTATCAGATGCTTTAAATCGTTAGAGAAGCTGGGTTTTTGTACTCCATCCAACTGTATCAAATGACACGTTGATGTCACGTTACACGGTGGGTTTCCGAACATGGTTTCTGGTTTCTGAATTGAAACCGTTTCATGTAACGGGGCACGTGAGTTGCAAAATGGGATTTTCGCCTGAAGGCGAAATTCAATATTTAATTTTCGCCATCAGCAATTTGAAAATTAAACACTTGTATCAATTTACTTGATTCCTCCAGCAGTCTTGTTATTCCTTGGCTGCGATGAGAGTGTGTAAAAGATCCCGCACTGCCATCCTCAGTCAAAGGTGTATCCCCAACTTTTTGTACAGACACACATATAAGCGTGATAATACTTGAAATGGTGCCAAATAGCGATCCTATCTGTATTATAATTTAAAAAAAATAATTATCATCTAGTCATAGATTTCAAAATCTTTAATCTTTCGTTTTTGCAAAAAACAAAATAAACTTACGATATCAATTATGGCTAAAATGATAGCTCCATTCCGCAAGGGAAATCCGCAACAAGGATGAATCTTTTTCATTTTTAAAAACTAATTGTGGGTGATCCACGACAAGTTTGTGAGTGTACACTGGTCACAGCAAGTAAGTCACTTTGACACAAACTACAAGTCACGTAAAGTTATTCTCTGAAACTTGCATTTCCAAAGTCCAATTCTCATTATTGGTATACGGAGCAACACAAGGAAGAAAATTGTTGAATGTTATGCTTCCTCTTAGTCACTAAAACACATTAAAAATTTATAGATTTGCAAAACCCCCAACGAGAAAATGTGTACTTTACAAGCCCACGTCACGAATCGTAATGTTGTGTTGTGTACCTATTAAATAAGCTCGCCAATTTTTTCAAAAGAAAAAAAACTTTTACTTTTCGATTCAAACTTAGACATTATTCCTTATCCTGACGATAATAAAGTATTACTACATTATTATACAACGAAACGTATATTAGATAATTGTTAGTTCCTTTTTTGACTTTATTTGTATTGCACGGTGGGTGAGCAGAAATTGTGCATAAATGAATGACTAATGAAAAGAAGGGATCGAGTGAGTGCATAATATTATGTTATTTATTATGTGAATTTTGATGATGACTGTGATAAAGAAAAGTCCGTGTTGGTCAGTGGCTTAACTGCATGAAAGTAATAGACGTGTTTAAAAAAATCCGTGCTTAGAGACGGAAAGGTGGACGCTTAAAAGTGAAGTGATTCGCATAATGCTCATTGTAAAAAAGGATGAAATATGAAATGTTGGTTTTACGGTTTACAAAATTGCACTTGTTGGTGCTGGTGAATGCATTATAATAGAAATAGAAATTCTTTTTTGTCATTGCACTTTTGTAATTGCTAATGTGGAGGTACTACGATATTAATAGTACAATCTGCCTGCCGTCATTCACTTATGCTGACGAGATACGGATGTATTAAACATTAGAGTTAACAGCGGTTCTATAAGTGCGTTAGCATCAGTTTAACTACTTAAACACGTATTTTTAATGGTTAAAAAATTAATTCAATTTACACGCAAATTACCATGTCCTTACTTGCAAAACACCCGTAGGCTGTAAAGTTTGAAAAGTACTTCCCCAAAGGGAGTTCATATTATTGATGAAATCTGGCGTGTACTCCTAAAAATAGAGATCATGTTACAATGCAGCACGATTAAATGTGCGAAATAATCGCATATATCTTTTTCCACCGTTGAGTTGGTTGTCGGTTTACGCTACGCTAAATACTATACTTCCTTTGATTACATCATTCCTTTCAGCAACGATTTGTATATCAAGTGGTTTATCTCAGAGATCGTCTTAGCGTACGTAACTGTGCAAGTGAATAGGATCTATCAAGGGATATCAAAATTTCATTCATGTTTATTGTTCATGGTCAGTGCGATGTAGATTAAACTTGTAGATTTCTATAGTTAGTTAGCAATTTATCTCATTTTTTCTCTGTTTTAGTGGGTGCAAGCGCCTTCCTGTGGTAAATGTAATGGGAAGTATTATGTTCAGCTGTGCAATATGCATACTCATGCCAGTATTTAAAATTAAAATCAGGAAAGACTGGTTTTATACAAGCTTCATTTCAATTTACTATCAGCGTTGGACTGGCTGACCCTTTGAATTACCCCTACGCAATTAGTATCGTTACAGCTATAGCTTATCTTCTCGAATTAACACGAAAATGAATGTTTCAAATAATATTATGATGTATAAAATGTAGGGTGGCAATTTTAGCATGAATCAAATCTGAAAAGATTATATTTTTATTGATTGGATTCTACCGTCTGTGGGTTTGTTGATGCATGTAAAATACCAAAACTAAACTGCGGATAAAATGTACATAAAGTTAATATTCAATGAAGTGCAAATTGCAAATACATCATAACAGAATCATTGATTTGTTCTAAAAAATATTACAAGATTTTCATGTCACTGTTCTAATTTTTCTATTGTCTCCATTATCCTATTTGGTGCTGTTCATTGGAAGTTCTGATTTTAAGAATTTCTGAATCGGCTTAGCTACTTTACTTGCGATCAGAGTCCTGGGGTAAAATGTGCTTACCTAGTGGAATTTATACGTATGTGGTTCTACAACACCCAACTACTCTTTAGTTCAGTCAGACAAATCAGATTGTGTTGCACCTACATACAAACGGCAAAACCTCATGATGTGCGTTTTTATTTAAGTACAAGTCTTTACTAAACATCGTAAATCAAAAGCATTGCAATCTGACAAACATAAAAGGTATGATACAGATTCCGTGTCTGGGCTTTGAGGAGGCAATATATTACTGCCGTATAATCTACATGTAAACGATTTATAGTTGAAACCCGTAAACACTGTGACTTTAATAATACAAACTCCTCGGGCCAAACTCCTTGTAACTATTCATGAAAATCAGAACTTCGGAACCAAGAGTGAAACTTTTAATAATTTTAACAAATGAGGCGGTAAGTTCCTTCCTGTGTTGTAATATATTGCATACATACGAAATGAATCACTTTATAATATAAAACTGTGACAGAATGTAAAAGAAGCAAGAATTCAGTGTTATCAAAATACGTACAATTTTGTTGTCCGATATTTTTTCAGAAAGGAACTCTGTATCGGCCATCAAACTGTATTTAAACACAAAATTCTTCCTTAACATGACCATATTACATATCTCCGACTTATAACATCTGAATGGCGAATTACCACGATGAACTTTAATTTTAGAAACTAATTTTCCATGCATTTAAGTTATTCTGTTCGTATTACACATAAATCATAAATGCTGCATAAATGTAGTATGCCTACCCATGTATATACTGGTGCATAAAAGTTATAGGTTCATGTTAGGCAACGCAATGTCGTTCTTCATTATCATTACATACCTTGCCTTTCCACTTTCCAGCAATACATTTAATTCCTCATAGTTTGCATTTATATGTGTACTACCCATTCCCCAGTGCATTCATTCTTCTTACAATCGAAAATCTAGCGATTTCAAGTCGTTGTACAAGAAACCTTAAGATCCATTTGTGTCCTAAAATAGAAAAGCTAATTTTTTAAAACATCCTTACAAAGTGATTATCACGTTGTCTACATTTGCCAATGTGGCTGTCAGAATAATACAGAATACATTGGATGTCCATTGTAAATAAATATCATATCATTCTCTAGTCTAGTCTCTCGTCCACGTGTTGAGTACTGGAATTTCTTATATTCTCACAATGCCGTTCAAGATAATTTGATCTCCAAAATTGAGTTCTAATTCCCTTCGTCTGCGGAAAGCAAACAAATGTAAACAGTATTAGATGTTCCGGACGCGACGCAAGGAGATGACTAGGTGGTTTATTTGCTCACATGTGGATCGCACACTGTAGTTTTCCAACAACCGAAGGAAAATCGAAGGGAATCTAAAATTACAACGGAATCTCATTGATATGAGATTCTGTCCGGCAAATCTCGACAATTTTACTGAAACGGATTTTTAGGCCACTGAGGTACTGGAAATTTCAATCAAACAAGCTCAAATTTCAATGTTCTAGAAAATGGAGTGCTGGGTGTCCAATTTTGAGCACATATCGTCATATTGTCAAGTATGTACCAGAATGTTTGTAAATTAACTGGAAGGAATCTAACGAAAGTCTAACGAAAATCACTCACCCAATATACATCCTACGCGTTGGTTCTAATATGTCATTTGTACCAACCACGTTACAGCATATTGACAAAAATGTTTTAGGAATTGTGACATTTGGTGAGGCTGTGGTTAGGGGTAAAACTTATAATATGACCTTTCTACTTTCATACAGCGTTCATTGCGGACTACGATAATGTCGTACGACTGTACGTGAACACGATGTCACAGATTTCGCCTGTTTCTATTCAGTCAGCTCTAAATTAAGTTCTAGTAATGCCTAGTCCAAAATATTTTCTGGGTGGACGAGTGGACTGTACTGTACATGTTACAGAGCAGTCGACACCATACCCCACATTCCAATTCTGTACGAAAAGCGTGACCAGACATTCTACATAATACTAACGCCCGTAACATTTGTCTTTGATTGCGTAACTTCAAATCTATCGCCACTGTAAACGAATTCTAAATTGGAATCTATCTGTAGGCTGTCTCATTTCTTCGAATTTTACTTATCCTGTGGAAATCTTGAGTAAATAGTGAACACAAAGGAAATGAAGTCTTATTTATTTGGAAACGTTTGTTTTGGACCACTTGGTCTTCGCCTTAGGAAACCGCTTTCATCAGGAAAAATCATTACGTTCAGTAAATAACGTGGGGGGGATCATTGAATTACTGTAAAATATAATACTATGCTATTTGACGCTAAGAATATGTATATCATCACAAAAATAAAAACAAATCCTTCTAGTAACTATAAACGAGTGTAGGATGCTGCAAAAATGAGATTGGTTTTCATAGAACTCGTCCGTGAAACACTCGGCGGGTGTTGAGTTGATTGAATGAGGTGCAACCAGAATTCTACTTTATTTTACCATTTCACGTCAATTTATTCGTTAAATACTCATTCCACGAAAAAGTCCATCGGCGAGTACTGTACTGTAAGTACTTAAAGAAGATTGAATAAAATTGTGCAGAAAGAAAATCCCTTTCACGTATATATACACGATACATTTTTATAACCACATACATATTAGGTTCAACATCACGCACACAGAAATGTGACATAAAAGCAACATTTTTCATATTTGCATCTGCCTTTTCAAAATGGAATTTACTGGAAATTTTCTCATGCACTGTTCGACTCTCGGAAAACAACGCGTGTGAGATGATCCACGACTTTCTTCTGCAGCTGCATTTTCCACATGAAGTATATCACAACACATACTAAACTCACCACAAGAATGGGTATCACAACAGCAAATGCAGTGCTCCAAGCTGAATATCTATCGTCTGGCGATGGCCGTAAATATTTTTAATATGGAAAGGAAATGTCAATTTTTAGCATTCAAAATGGTACGTACTCAAAAATCAAATTCTGAATTTTAAACACTATGCTAATGCTCAGTAGTGCAGCACGGGATTACCTTCAACGAAAATTCGGAAAGTTTTCTTGACTTGTCCAACCTCATTCTTTCCTATACATTTGTAGACGCCGTGCGTCTGATAAGTTACAGTTTTGAACATCAAAACAGAAGTTCCATTTGCGGTATAAATCACCATGCTTCTAGGGACTTCCTTTGAGATTTGGAATTACAAAATAAAATATACAGTACATTACTTTTTGTATTATCTAACTTCAAAGAATATCAGATTTTTGACAAGCTGGAACCAAAATTGGGTCTAAAGTCACCCGGGCTCACAAGTTCTAAAAGGCAGACTTTTATTAAATATATATATACCTCTTCATTCCTCATCCATTTGATTTTTGCGGGTGGCTCAGCATCCGTTGCACATTCCAACATCTTTTCAGTATCATTCAAAGAGAATGTCAGTTCTTCTACTACATCCCCAATGATGACAGGACTTCTGGAAGCTTAATTTAGAGGGGATGGATGTCACAATTTACATTTGAATTCGCAGCAATTCAATGTCAGAGTAGACTTAGAAAAAAGTTCTACTTACGTTTAACATCCAGTGCTAAGCTCTTTTCCACCCACTGGGTGGAGTTCCACTGTGGAGCAAAGCATATGATTTCAGACATTGCTGCACTTAACTTTAGGTATGTTGAACGAATCCCGTGTAATCGTGGGTCGTGTTCAGTAGACAATTCCGCTGCACAATGCAAGCAATATAAATAAACTAATGAATTTCTTCAGAAATTGTATACCTGTAAATGAGTGAGTCGCATGCTACAGTTGTTGCAAAGAACAGGACAACAAACATACTACCCAAAATTACATTTCAATATAATCCCAACAAATCCTTACAATCGAAATAGTGCATAGAACCATTTTTAAACCGAATTGCCCATTTAATTCCATCGGAGAAGTATGAGTGGAGTGTTTGGCAAGAGACTGTCACCATCTGATTTACGTATAAATTAGGTGACGTTGCATGAACCGCTAGATACATCATATTTTGCGGGTTAAGTTGTTTCCACTCAAATACTATAAAATTGATTAAAAATAATAATAAAATACAATTATGAGTCATAATGTCAGCGATGAAGCTGGTTTAACCAGGTTTTATACCAGCTCGGAGATTTTCTTGCTGGGGGGTCCAAAACTCGGTGTACATATAGCTAAATACATCAATCCCTTCTCCTTTGCACCTGACCAGGCCAAAGTCTCTAGGATATACTCTCTCAGAAGTGCAGCTTCCATTTCCTGATCGTTTCCCGGACTTGCCTACAGCCTGTAAAATAGCTTTACTTGTGAATCGAATACATTACTTTCTCACATAGTAAGACAATATGCCTTGTGCATATTACATTTATATTACAAATGAAATCCAAGTGGCAAGATGTAACATTTACTCACCAAATACATAGCAGGCTCGAACATTCGGCACGTACTTGGGTTCAAGCAAAAAAAGGTATGAAGTCGTGGCCGTTTCAATCCTCCTCGTCCGCAACAAATGAGTTCCTCTGTTTTCTCATCAAAGTAGAAACTTGTGCCCGGAGATACTTGGCGGTGGATACATTGGCTACCTTTACAATTTTCTGAGAAAGTAAACACGTAAATTGTCTAATTACGATATGTTAATGGAGAAGGGTATTAAAACGCAATTATTTTCTATGCATAAGACATACACTTAAAGTAAATATTCGTCTTGTACCTCCAGACCCCTTTCTAATCAACACTTCCATAACACCACTGTCATCCTCCAACTCTCCTGATTCACAACGATACCTTCCTAGGACGTCAGAGATGTTGCTAAACGTTATATCGAATCCCACTTTAGGGTCGAATTTTGGGGACAATACTGTTGGAACTGGTTTAAAATCCTTGCAGAAAATAGAAATATTGTAGATCATTCATTCATAAGGTTCAGGATATTCAATCGATTGACAATTCTTATTAATACTGTTATAATTACCCCGTTGACTTCTTTGAAAAGTGTCACTGATGCATCAGGGGTTGACACATAGCATGGTATGTTCACTGATTTAGCCCTTGCAACTGTAATCTCTAAAACTCTTCCAGATAGTACGAGATTGTCTGGCGAGCTCCCTATCCGACATTTCAAAACATTTCTATCAAATTATTGGTCTAATCCTGCTTAACTGTATGAAACAACAGTGCGAAAAACTTGCAAACGATGTAACACATTAAATAGCAGCATACCTTCCCAAAATAGGAAGATGTCATAGGAAAGTGACGGATCATGAGTACTTTTACATGTGTAATTTCCAGTAGCCCTGTTAGACTCCATTGTTATTTCTAGTGTTGAACTAAAAGTATCCTCTTTGGAATCCAGTACGCTTTCCGACCGTCTAAATGTCTTCATCTGAATCCCATTTAGATCTTCGGTGACATACTGAAATACATACATACATTTACTTTGTAAGTGACGACAGTACTAACGAAACAACTACAACATTTACTTGCTCCTTTCTTACATGAGCATTGTGAAACTCCCATTCAACGGGATATTGTGCTCGGCATTCGATAACAAGTCCTGCAACATGTTGTGATACAACGTACTCGTGACTTCCAAAACCCGAAATGTGAATTGCATCCGCGTCAACTTTCTCGTTCCACTCTAGCTCCAACGAATCATCAATGTAGTCCCTGTCCGCGTCAGAAATCCATTTTGTAACACGAACTTCTGGAAGCCCCGCCAAGTTTCGGTATCCTAAACAGCCTTCTAATGTCAAATCCCCTCCACTAAACAGTACGAAGATCACTAAGAGCAAATGTACGCTTTTTCGGTGAAACTGCATTTTTTTTTTTACTTTTTACTTTACTTTTACCACTACAACTACTGACGCGACGGTGAGAGGTACACGATGGAAAATGCCTGAAGCTGGTTTAAAACCATATTTTCCCTGTAAAAAGTCAAACTTATGACTGTTCCAAACGCAAAAAAGTCGATCATGTCATGACCATGATATGATGCTACCGTCAAGGCCATGAGGCATCCCAAGTTACAAGGTGAAGTTATTATGACGTTTAGTTGACTAGATTCATGCAACGTCAGGTAGCCTGTAAACTGAAGTAGGTGTGACAATGCATAAAGTTCCGAATGAGCAGTTAATGGTAGGGAATGTAAGTCGGGAAATCCATCAACTATAACACGACTTTTGGTGGTTTTGTGAGTGCTACAAATTGAAGCAAAGTCGCTACGCTCTGAGTTCCCGATTTTACAGATTTACACAGTATGCATGTTACTGTTGGTGGCGTATTTTTTTGGAATTATAAATATTACTATTGAAATTATGATGAGACTGTCCTTGCGAATCCCTTCTCGTGTTGAGGCTGGTTTACTTTGATCTTGAAATTACTTCCCAACCCAGTCACAAACGGAAATGGAGATTACTTCGCCGTATGAAAGGATTTTCCATTGGTGGACTTTATATATGTTTTACCCGTGCGGAACAGAAGCCATAATACTGATACTGATATTATTCAATGTATCACTGAAAGCGGTACATTTTCATTCCATTGAAGCCATTAATAATTAAACTTACATAATATGGTCGTGATACGTTTTCTCTTATGTTACGACTAAAAATCCCCCGTCGGTGAATTCTATGATTTGTCTAATCATAAGTACTACTACTATTGAAAGATGTTGGAAACTTTTTATGGCTTTAGACCTTTAAAATATTAGTATGCTAGAATTAATTAGTCCATTATTCTAGGCAAATTGGAAAGCCAAACGAAGACTGCTACTACTGTGAAGGACACACGCTACCAAATTACTGTAGTGCTGTATTGTGTGGTATCTTTCTACATAATTCATGACTTCTGTTGATTCATCTGTCTATTTTCAATTAATTCAAAGCAACTGACATTTTATACTCTGTAATATTTTCGTAACGAGTTTGAAAATGAGTCTCGTTTTGTACCAAAGAAGGATGCATTCTAGTTGGCTCTTATTTCACTGATATACCATTAGTTGACGACAGAGAACAGACGTTTAAGTTTATTGATAAAGTTATATGATTTCTGCATGCATGTATGTCATAGGCTAGACTTTCTAGTAAAACTAATTTTAAGAGTCTTCACTCACGGTCGTAACAAGAGTAGTGAAGAGACAGGTGGAGGAACGAACCATGGTTGACTAGACGTAGACATATATAATAAATGATTTAGCCTTGCCACTTGTATATTCATCGATCTATTCCTCCAATATCAAATTAGCAATCACATTATAGAGCTTGGCTGGAAATACGTAATTCGATCACATTCCTCGCATAATTTCCTTGTTCTAGAAATGCATTGGTGTAATGAGTTAAAAGGATTTTGTTGCTAGTTTTGTTCCAACAGATCATTTGCTTTTTCCATTTGTACGTACGACCAACAAAGAATCAATATTACATTTATTCTCAAATAGCACGACTGTTTGAAGTGTGATTGACGTACCCTTCGAGACGTTTTACCCGTTTGGAGTACGAGTACAAGTCACAGTCGCTCTATATGTAGTTCGAATTTTCGAGGATATTTTAGTATTTTTGTATTAAATAAATAACCAAGTCTCAACCACAGAAATGGGTAAATTTAAGCACACTGCTGTAAGCAGACAAACTGACAACCAAAAGTCAGAAAGCTGGAAAGTGTCGAAATTTCGACTTTTCATTGTCACGGATCACAATTTAATAGTATTCAGGAAGAGACCAAATAACAGGAAAGCGTATATTCGAACGAAACGAATTTTTATTTGTTTGGATCCATTGGGATACAATTTACATGCACTTTTCACTTTATCCAGTGGATGATCTAACTATAAGAATCGTATTCTTCCAATGGTGGAATGTAAATTCTCCGAAACGTGAGGAGTTGATATTTCTCTTCTTCAGTCAAAAAGATGAGGGATCTCATTTGTACAATCACCACCGGTATGAGGGATAATTATCAAAGTACATTTATTAAGGAAAATAATCTAACACAAAGGTAAACAATACGACATACCTAGTTGATGGGATTGCTTACTTGCTACATTCTATGTACATTCAATTCAATTAGCCGACAGTTTTATCGTTGCTCTTCTCTATTAGCTGCTTACTGTTTTATATAAATGGGAATTCTGGCAAAACTCTGTTTTCATGCTTTTTAATTATGAAGTGTCTGTTTGAGATGAGCGTAGTAAAATATTAGCATCTAGCCTAGCCAGAATTAAAGAAAGTGAAAAGTAAGCATGTTGGAAGAAATGCATATTCATAAATTAAATTATAAAACAGCATAAAATATCAAGGATGCTCATCACTACTATCAAGTAGAAACTTACTACTGTTTACAACTTTGTAGTTTTTAATACTGCGTATTCCCACTACCTATGTAAAACAAACAGCATTTCAAACAAATAAAACAATTAAAGCAACAAATTATTAAATTAATGCTAGTGCATACTATTTTAGTGCCCACCATGTAAAGAATAAACTATTCGAATTATAGAAAGAAATAAAAGAAGCAAGTCAGTATGTGCTAAAATATGTTTTCGTATAGAATTTTTTTTTGATAATATTCTTTTCACTCTGCCCAGTATGCTCCAACGACCACCTAGTTTGCTAGTTTCTTCTTTTGCTGGAAACTTATAATTTGAAATGTAAAACATTATTTTTTATACATTTAATTTACATGGGGAATTCCGTATTAATTAATATTGAAGGGAGAAGCTTTACAGAATTTTGTTATTTCATGATGTTTGCAAACTTGATCAATGAATACAGATAATCAATTGGAAGTCACCAAAAATGCTTGTCTTGTAAATGCACTCGTCGCAATTTTCACTTTGTTCAATAAAGATTATAACAGAATAAAACTCCTTTCCTAACCTATTGTTTTGAGAGTTTTCATAATCAAGTTGTCCCCTTGTAATTACGAATTGATCTACGTCATATTCCTTTGTTGCGTTGCATGTTTTAAATTGGGAAATAGCAAATAATTAATTGTAAATGTGTGCATTTAACAGGAATTAAAAGCAGTATTAGGCAAAAAAACCCAACATACCACAGACACAGGTGGTATCTGATGTGAGTGCTGGTGAGTGAGTGATCGGATAAATGTTACTCGTGATTGTTACCTCCACCCACCACACGCACTGCATGTTTTATCAAAGTTAAGGAATTGTGATTTTCTTTATGTATATTTTGCAAGTATTTCAAGTTTTGCAATCAAATACTAGCTCAAGTTCATCAGTTTGTGTGTTTCAGGGTGTACAGCGTAAATAATTACTAATTACAGATTTAATATTTATTTTTAAAATGATAAATGAGTGAGAATTTAACGAATTGAACATGATTACGTGTTTGCTAAACACCTGTTTAGATACATGTTATTATTTGCTCATAAAATGTAGCATGTCTTGATCAATATGTAGCATGAACAATTTCCATTTCACACAAAAATCATACTGAGCAATCACAACAAATTCAGTCAATGCGGAATTATAATGAATATAATGATATATTTAACAAAGGTAACCCATAATAATATGTTTTATTTGGCAATTAAAACTTATTGCCTTGTCGGCTAACTTTGATTTTTTTGAGTAACGTAATTTTCTAACACTTCTATTTCCTCATATAAATATGGAGAGGGCGTGAGATCTATTAACTCTATGTAGGTATGCACATTACATCACGTCCGTATTTTCAAGTTCAAAATTCTGCAACATACGTGTCTGCTGAACTACAACAACACATTTAAAGTAAGATTAGGTTAGTAAAAGCTTTTTGGCAAGAATTCCTCATTTCAAACTGATCTCATTTTTCAATCGATTAGCAAGGTTGCTGTTGCTGTCAACAAAAGTGCCTCAATATAAGTACATTTGCACATTTGAAATATAACATTTTCCACGTGCAAGCGTAAGTAAGTTATGTGTAGCGTGATACAAAAAGCACATAATACTTTATTATAGGTAGTTCGAGAAGAAGCATATTTTTTTTAGATGTAGGGAAAAGTTTCCTTTTAAAGTAATGCATCACAAAGAGACATGATGGCTGACGGCTGAAATTTTTGTGGTTTCTCACGGGTGTTGTGCAAGTGATTCATACAAGAAGGGGTTTATGCATTCAACCAATTGTGATATGATTGTGGTAAGCCTTGTGCACGGCTTGTTAAGTTTATAATTATTATTGATATAGATACATATTATGATACAACGAAAAGACTTTCCCAAACTACAATTGATTTTGTTACGAGAATTTGCTTTTATTGGTATCATTCCTGCTGTGGTAGTATATGAATGACGTGCAAAGTGCAAGAGACAGCCACGAAAGCAGAATCGATAGCAAGTAAAACGCATAAAAACAAACACTTTCAGAAATCGGGTTGGAGGCTTAAAATTGCTGTTGGCAGACAACATGACTCGCTTACTATTTTCCGATTTAGTTTTTAAGTGTCTTAGTTTAAGATGTGAAATTGACTATTAACAAATGAAAATTCTTTTTATCCCCTTCACTTCCAAGCAAGGCGTATTCGCCTCTAGAAAATATGATGTGCCATCATTTTTCATAATTTTACACTCACTGCTTAGCATTGCACATCAAAAAGCAATATAATTTTCTGCTACACTAATAATATAATGGAAGGAGCGGGCCGTCGAGCGATGCTGCAGCAACCAGTGCATGTAAACATGTTGTTTCTCACTCAGCTTCACACACTTTTGATAATATCATGGAAAGTCAGTTTAGCAAATGGGTTTTAATTGGAAGGGAAAATATTGTGCAAACTCCACATGGTATAGCATGTCGTACGTAGGAGTATACCTCGTAACCTATGTTCAAGATTTCAAGATGACTCCTCTGATTGACCTAGTGCTAAAGATAAGATATTAGCTACAAAAATATGTAATTAAGATTAAGGTAGCAAAATACATAAAAGTTTGTCTACTCTCTGTACGCAAAAACTGCGACTAGCAGCAGCACCTGTGCAAATACATAATGAATAACCACGCAAAGAAATTATGAATAATCATTACACATGCCATCGTGTAGTAGAGTGAACTGATTAATTCAATGAAACAACGACGAAAATGGAATAATAGCATTATAATAACGTAACCGGTTATCAGGAAGGGAATCAGCAAGTACGTCACCCACAAAGTTACTTGAAACTTTTCACATTGTGATTTATTCATAGCATCTCTATTTTACTAATGGTCAACCAGATTTTTTTTGTGGCAGAAAGCGAAAATCCCCTTGCAGCCAAGATGAATTAGATATAACACAATTTCCACTCACGCGAAAGTATAATTTCATTCTATTCTCAGCATTCGTGCTTTCCAAATTTTGTTAAGGATGCATTAGAATTGTGTTGACTTGCATAATAAGAGACGAGGAACAAGTGGGCTATGAGTAGGTATATTCCCATTATACAATAAATGCATTTCTTCACTGGTTAACTGATTATATGGATAGAAGCAGAAAAGGGATGAATCTGCACCAGATTATGTGCATGAATGGAAAAATACATAGCAAGGCTAAAAAAGATGATATTTTTTAACATGCAAAAAGGAAACTTTGCCAATTGAGTTAAAACTACAGCACATTGTATTCATAGCGCACACCCGTTTCGTACTATTTCTTGAGAAAAATAGAAAATCATTCATAGTAACGTCAGCTATATTCATATTCATTTGACGTTTGGGTTGTCTTACCTCTTTTAGTTCAATTCCTTCCATATCGCTTTGCTCTTGGTACCCTTTTTAATGCCTTTTGCTTAATATATTAAAGTAATATGGTTGGTTCGCGTAAGGGGTTGGTTTGATGATCATATCAACATTATGACGGTAAGAGGTACTTTTTTATACTTTTCTGTGAGAAGTACAAGTTTTCGTTTTCAAATGGATGAAACCCCTGATGAAAACCATAATTCTTGATAAGTGTGCTGTGTGTATGACTTTCGTTCACTTCAAACACCAACAGAAAAATACCCACAATACGACTTGCACTTTGCAGCGTGCAATGTGGTTTATAATTTTGCACTTTGCACCCAGTGACCAAGTCTTACTAGTTTTTGTATGGGTTAGTCGTTCATATAGCTTAGAATTGGATCTCCTAAGATTACGGATTATAGATACATAGCCAACCTCCGATCAGATATAAACTGATTCTTTCGGAATTTTCACAAAACGTATTTGTTCATGTACCACCGAATTGAAATGGGGAATTATATGGCATTTTCAAAGTTGACAAGTTGACATGTGAATTGAATTTCCTCTGTCTTTAAATATCAATGAGTCAAATGCACGAATAGGTCCTAACGTTTTTTAAAAGCATGAATGCTAAATAATAGGTTTAGAAATATTTATAAATGATATGTTCCTTAAACATTGTTCGTTATGTTCGTTAAATAAACATCATATTATAGATAAATGTTTGCACCTACGAAGCATCTTTCGCTATGTAAATTCCCAATTGTTTGTTTTACTCGTTTGAAACCCTTTTCGACACGCAGCTGCATATAGCCGGCTACATTATTCTTAATCTTTGCTATTAGATAACAGCTTAGTAGCAATACAGGTGTATTCGCGCATCAGTGCATAAATTAGGATTATTATGACTGCCACACTGCACTACCTTTATTACGTGATGTATTATATACAAGTCTACCCTTTCAGTAGTTGCACACAGGTCGAATATCGTGAACAGTCAATCTTTTATGATACGGCTATATCTGCGCGAGAAGACCTTTATAATGTTTACTGTTATTGGCCACCTTTCATCAGTAAAAAGGAGGCAGTCTTGTCATCCATTTATAATTGTGTAGGCCTACAACCACGAGCACACACCACACCACCTACATACAAAAGATTATTATGCACTTTTTTTTTAGCTATCTTCATCTAATATAATTTGAAAAGGGAAAGCGTACAAGAGTTTGTTGTTTTTTTTCGAAAAACATTTTTTCATCATTTACTAAGTTCCTGTTGGTGCGGCGAGTAGTGACTCACAGTGGACTTCGCCTTTTTAATAAATTTACCCGTTCTCCTTCCTGCTGCGCCTCTTTCTAAAGTGAGCGTGTATCCGTAAAGGCTCTTGGAGAGCTCGTGGAAGGAAACTTGTTTTTATCTTTTAGTTGCATTACGAAAGGGTTAAAGTGAGTGTGAAGTGAGTAAGAGGTGATTAGTTCCGTGAATCGGTTGTCCTATGGTCATCCTCATCACTTAAAGTGTTCGTTTGTGGCTATACCTATTCTCTTTATTGTACAACCTACAACCATGGCGAAATCCCGTTTCGCCATAGTTCTGGGCTGCCTTGTTGGAGGAGTCCTTTCTTTTGTTTGGGGAGCCCCTGCTGATGCCCCTGGAAATGACGTGAGCACCCACTTCAAAACGTTTTCATCCAACCTCCTGATGGAGTCGGATTTAGACGAGTTTAGTATCGAAAAGGGAGCCGCTATTTCGTCCCCATTTGGCGTGGGCTATATGCTGGCCAATATTCACGATCAAGTTTGGAATGTTTCCAACTTGGGGTTCGAGAAGGTGGTTATGAGTTCCAAGGAAGGAATTGGAGGGGAGTATACTAGTCTTTTAGAGAAATTAAATAAGGTAAGAAGGAGTAGAGAAAATTTGCTGGCAAAATTGGAAACTCACAATTAGCCCCAGCGGTACCTAATTAGTAGTCACGTATTTCGTGTAAACGCGCTTTAATATTATGTTTGCTACCTTCCAACCATTAGGGAAAAATGAGTACGAACAGTGTGCTCTACGTGAGGGATCCGAACTCCACGGTAAAATTACCCGAGGGATCTCAAAAACTTAAGACTGAAATGACTTTCGCTGACTTCATCTTAGACTGGAAAACATCTTGGTTTGCAATGAACGACATGATAACTAACCTCACGAATGGCAAGCTTAACGATCAACTTGTGCCAAAAGGTACGAACTATGTAAAAATCAAAGGGCACTATGTGAAAGGGATAGCACTAATTAATATTTCTTCCTGGAATTAATCTCCTTTTATGACTTTTCATAACCAAACGTAATTTAAGGTGGATGGTGGGGTGGAGCCTTTTATCCCTTTACCATGTCTGCGTATATCAACACCAATCATTACAAGAGCGCCTGGGAGAAGAATTGGACTTCAGTTGGCGAAAAGAAATTTTGGGATGGACTTTCCGTGCCATTTTATCAACTCGAGGGGAAATACCCACTCCGGGAGTCGGAAAATTATACTGCAGTAGCTGTGGAACTAGCCGTAAGTAAAACGATTTTTTTTCTAATGTTCAAATGCTGTACTGTAACCTTCAAATCGATGTTAGTTCGGTTCCTGTGTGCACAAGAGCTGAGAAGGGAAAAAATCGAAATGCGATTTTAAATTAGAACACGTTTTCCGTGTGTTCGCTCTTCATTCAAGTGAATTATTTGGTTGCAGGATAAGGGCAAATACGCAGTGTTTGTTCTTCCAAAGGGAAAACTTGTGCAGTTTATTCGAGGCGACTTGGCACAACTGCTCAAGGATGCGGATCCCTCATCATGGGAAATATCAAAAGAAAGCAAAAAAATCCAAGTCCCTGCCTTGAATATTACATTGCTCGACCAGCACTACAAGAAACTGGAAACTGTAAGCACTTTATTACCCCTGCATTCCCTACATCTCTATCATATTTCCCATCTGAATTTCGCTACATTTCTGTCAAACCTGGGGTATACCCTTAAACCGTGCCTTTGATAAAAATGTGCGTGTGGGCACGTATTTGTACACAGCATTAAACAAAGAGTAGTAACAGCAAACAGCACAATGTGCAACAATGTGAATACTGTGCGAAAAATTGATCGCATAACGCGAACATTGCTAATACGCTTCGTAGAGCAGATAGTACGAACAATGTAATCCAATGTTTCTTACGTACAAAAATCTCTTGCAAAAGTCACTTGGGAATTTACTAATGACGTGATAAAAAAAATAACATTTGGGTCTGACGCAATTTCCTGATGATATCTCATTTTTCCAAAATAATATCAGCTTGGAATCAACTACACGTTCTGCATGCCTGATCCCGAAAGTGAACAAGCGGCTATAGCCGAAGCTGGCGGAGTAAATCACAGAGGACCTTTCTTCATGAGTCCAATTGTACAAGCTCATCATATCCAGTTTACCCCTGACTTTATAGAGTTTGCTTCAGCTACCGGTAAGCAAATTACCACCCATTTATTTAGGGGTAGTCCACTAGAAGAGCAAAATTTCTCGCTGTAATATTTCAAAGCGTAAACCCTGTCACAAAAGGAGCTAAAAATTCGCTACAAAATTCTTTTGTGTAGGTGCCAGTGTAAACTCTGAGGAAAAGCTGAAGGAAGATCACGCTCCAGAATATGACTATGGCTCAGCTCCTCTCCCAGACCATGGCCCAGTGGATTCGCCTAACGCCCAAATTGCAGCTCTTACCGGAGGCGAAGATGATGAAAATGCTGAGGTAGTTGTTCCAGTTGTTTTGGATGATACACTGGCAAAATCCCTTGCCGAGGGAACGATGGAAGTCAAGGGTGTCGACTTGACCATCGAAGATCCAAAGACCAATGAAACTATTTCCGCTCAAGGATCATCTCTCCCATCCTCGGACGACATCCCAGCCACGGATGCTCCCCCGGCTGAGAACGGAACGGAAGTTGAAACAACAACTCCAACAGCGACGACCATCAAAATTGAAGCGAGTGCTGATCTTCCAACAAGCACAGTTGCTCCTGAAGTTGTCGACAAGGACACTATCCAGTACAGTCAACCCTTCTTTTGGTACCTCTATGACAAAGAGTTGGGTCCTTTGTATTACGGTACGGTACATTCCCTCGCAACTTACAAAAAAGAATACGGACTAGAAACGGATGAAGACTTTTGGCTTTTTGATGCATACAAAACTCTCCTGTGGAATTGTCCTTAGAAGAAAGCATCAAAGCGTGCAAAGTTTGTTGCATCAAAGACGCTGATACAAATTACAAGATTTTAAAATACTGTCTTAAGAATATCATATAGGTATAACCATTTATACTTTACTCTAGTTTTATGTCAGTCAGAAAAGAAGATATTATTTTATAGTCTTGTTGCGACACTTTTTGTTCTTTTTCATGAGAAATGTGAGATAGTCAGAATGACGAGCGAATGATGTGAGCTGAATGCGGAGATTTGAGTGCTTGCTTTTGCCGTGTATGATGATATGATATTACTACAGACAAATGCAGTTTATAAATTATATGTTATCAAAATAAATGTTTGAAAAACTCTTGTCGTGTGGAATATATAGCTTGTTATGCATTTTTAATGCAAGACTTGCTGCATTTCTACTTTTAATGATAATGTCGAGTAGTGTCGAGTTTCAGCTGCAGTAGACAATGGTAATGTGATTTCCCCCATCAGGTCAACAGTACTTTTTCATACGTGGTTTCCAACAACAAGAATGCATTCGATATGCATTTACTGCAACGAGATGCATAATAACAAGAAGGGAAGAGGAAATTGACAGTTATTGCTTTTTCACTAAATTTAAATTACTACACTGCAATACTAACAGGGACGCAATCCGCTAGATCGCTACTTTTACTTATGGTGTTATGGTACACTGAGACACAACGGCATGTCGCACTTCACTAACTTCATCCATGATATGGGATGGGAATTGGGAATGGTGTGTTAATATAAGGACAAGTGAGCCCATGCATGTTCAATGTGTTTTCGCTGTGTGATTCATTTTATTATTGTCTCGCCATTCTCTGCACCATTGAGACTATGTGATATAGCTGTATTTACTGAACATATGCAGTGGATTTTGTCTCCACAATTTTATTCTATCAAGAAATCCAATCAGACCGTTACAACGGGAATCGAATCATTTAACATTTAGAGAATAAAACATTCGAGATTTATTAATTTCATACGATAATTTTAGCTCATTTTACGGATTTATAGGAGAGAACACGAGTATAAAAGTGTGGGTATTCATTTTCCAAATCAGAAGAAACCATACGTTTGCGCAGGCAAATATCTTTAGCAATCTAATAAAATAGACAGCAAACTGCATGTCTCCAGAACCTCCAACCTACATGATCCAATCATCCAATATATCAAGAATAAATCCTTCGAACAAGCCTAATTGAAACACAACCGGAATGAAATTTGAAAGACGGTTTGTTATCAGAAATCAATTTTCATGCAAGTGGTTTAGAGAGATGAATTTACTTCGCATAGTTAATTAGTAGCACGGAAAGGCGCATAATTTCTTCAAGCATCTTCTCCTATTATTATGGGCATAAAAATTGCTAGTTTTATGGATTTTGAAGTGGCATAATAATATTGCTAATTGTATTTTTAGCCTGTAAATCCATACCTAAATATTCGAGTAACTGGTTTAACTAAACATAATATGACGAAGTATTGATCCATCTATGTTCCTCTAATACAAAGACCATTGGGAGTTTCAGGGTCAGGTCGTAGTGCTCTTCACATTCCAATTTCCAATTACGTTTTTAACCCTTCATTGCCGTTTAAACTTTCTAGTTGTTGCATGTAACAAATACTACTGAGCATGAAAGCTTAATTATCCTAGGTAAAATTTATTAAAATACGCTCTGGCCAACAGCGGTACTCGCGGATTTCAATGATGCTTTTGTCGTAGACAACATGTAGCGTTGTATATCTATTTATATTAACCCATAATAATACATTAAAAAAGCTGTAAACCTTGTAGAGTTTCTGGGATATATTAACAAAAACTAAGCATTTGCTAGACACATGCCTGTACTCTGTACAACACTCAAACTCATAATTAACATAGGTAACCCTGCAGTGTGCACATACAAAGTGCTTTACTAATGATATTAATGTCGCCTGAAGTCTTCGTGGTTTGCTTTTCCCAACACCCACCGACTGATACTTAATTGAACGATGATGCTAATATGAGCTGAAAAGAAAATTAAAAGTCCGAGGTCGGTCGATCGGGTCGAGGACAATGGCCGTCCGATTTACATAATGTTTTTTTTTATCAGAGATAGGAAGAGTCTCGCGCTCCATGAATTTTCCATTGCTGCAGGGGACAGCTCTTGTGGTCGTGCACCTATAGTACTGAGTAATATCGAGATCTGTCATCTCACGACATTATGAAAGTCAGCATGAAGCATTTACTTTTTAGTTCAAGCCTTACGTCATCTCTAAAGTGCTATTATTCAGGTTTAGGATTTTTTTTTGCATTTCTACAGGGATGTGGTCCGTGTTTTGTATTTTATATTCCTGTTTTATCTCCTAACAAACAGCCGTAAATGCTGCATGGAGAAACAAACATCGCAAATCATTGATTTCGCCAATCCCTTGCTAATAATGAATGGCCGTATATCTTGCCGGAGTTGCATCTTGGTATTTGGTATTGAAGAAGCCAACGAAAGGAATTGCTTCATGTATCATCTTTTTTTACCCCCACCAACCCGTTGTTTTATTTTCCATGCAAGTTTTTCACTCCTCTTGTAGCAATACGTTAGGATCAATGAACCTTCGTTTAAAACCTGGCATCATCTTCTGTGTAATGCAAATTTGCATGGAATAAAGAAAACGAAGTAGTTTTGATGTAGCATCTGGAATGTAAAGTTCATTTGGGTTTAAATGCACCCATCTTCACAGTTTCCACATTATTGTTAAGTGTTTTGTACTTCCTGTGCGATAACTTCAAATTTAAACAATTACATACTCCATCATCATCACCAACAACTTACTTCGTATAAAATAACTCAATCCGTCTTGTTGATTTCGTCGACCCAGACGTAGACATTTGAAATAGGATTTTTGGATTTTTAAAGCTTCATTTGAATTCTATATACTCCGCTTGAACTGGGAACCATGAAATCGTTCCCACTATTAAATATTTTGATACTAGTTTTTAGTATTCGTAATGCGCACTGCATACGCAATTTGTTCATTCCCCGGACGGGGGACATAAATATACAATCCGTAATTGCTGAAAATTTATCGAACGTAACAAACTTTGGAAGTTTGTTGGGGGCTGGCAGATCCTTGGCATATCCTTTCTCGGCAGGAATTCTCCTTTCCATTGCAACCCTGGCAAATGAAAATAATTGGAAAGTTTCGGACACTGGATTCTCCAAAGTTTTGGGAATTCCTCGGGACGAGATTGTCGAGTCTTACGGAACCCTTTTGGAAATGCTTGAAACGGCACGTACTTTTAAAGCTTGTTCCCTATTAAAACTTTTTTACATTGTTGCAGGGCCACAATAATACAGCTTGAATTACGCCATCTAAATTTAGCAATACGAAGCCTATGCCTTTGATAGTTGAAAAATGTAATCAGTTGTTGTAACAAAAAAGCAGTTCAAGGACTTCAATCAAACTTTGTGGGTTTTATGTACAGGATGATAACGTTACTGTTTCAAATGCGCTTTTCGCATTTCAACCCAACTATTCTTCAAGCGATGCCTTGGTTGACAATTTGATGACAGAAGTGAAAGAAGTGACGTGGACGAGGGACACATGGAGGGAGACACACCGCCTCATGGTTGAGCATCTTGGGAATGTGACAAATGAGAAAATTGATAGACTTCTTGTTCCTTCGGGTAATCAAATAACAATACAAAAATATAGACATACACTCACTTCTTCTCACATATATCACACATACTTCTCACTAAAAGCCTTTTCCTCAGTTTTTGTCATTCAAGTGAAAAAAGTAAGACAAGAACTTTGCATTTTTTCCTTGCTCTCACGTTTGCTTCATCATTTTATAAAAGCACGCTCGCAAAATCTCCATTCCATAGGAATCTCAAATCCCTTTCTTTTTCCCAGTATCTAAGGTGGGAACGCCATTCTCAAAAACAACCCAGGCTGTCATTTTATCCACATTCCATTACATCAATACATGGCAATATCCTTGGACTGAGGCAGAAATTGGGACATTTGAAGGGAATCCTGGAATACCTTATTTGAAGGTTGAAGGGAAGTTTTGGATTTCGTATGACGACGAGTTCACCGCTGTTGCAGTGCCTCTCGAAGTAAGAAACGCTGAAAAATATGCCTTCATTTACTCATTTTTGCATTCAATTTGATTTACATAATACACATAACTGACATAGCCCCACCACCTGACTTTTTCGGGTTGGAAGTCATTAATATGAAAAAGCTGTACGGAGAAACTAGGGAACTGTGTAGCGCACAAAAGTTACGCAACCTGACTTTAAAATTACCTATGGATCCATGCAAATCGCACGATATACCTTTGTATAGGTACATATAAACCTCAGAAAAGATGTGTACTACACACATATGCGTTTGCCCTCATGGCTGTGTCCTTTTTTGCAAGCGTTCCGATAAAGCTCTGGAATCAAAGGAAAAATCTTCGAGACGCCTTTTAATACTTGAGTGAACCCTTTTATCTGGGTGTTCCTAAAATAAATCCAAGGGTTCCCTGTCACGAAGTCACATTGAGGTAGCAATAAAATAAATATATGCCATGAAGACAAAAACGGAGTACTCATCTTTTCGAAAGGTGTGTTTAGAGAACATTTTTTACTGATGATGATGTGCATTTTTTATACACTTCAATCGAGAAAGATGAAAAAAGATGAAGTCCTCTGACTTCATCTTGCTTTTTTAAAGTACTTATACGGTAGACTAAATACGCTTTATGCAGATCGTAAGTTCGCCAAATGCAAAAATGTAATGTTTCTATTTTTCAACCTTACCTTTGCACAGGGGGGCTCCAAAAGCGTGGTTTTTGTCCTACCTCACGTTAATATCACGTCCAAGTACTTACGTAGCCAACCGGACAAAGAGGAGAAAGACGAGCAGGTTGATATTGTTCCATTTCCTAAGAAATGGGAACTAAAGCAGCTCCGGTTGAGAGTGCCTGCTTTCAATACAACAGATGTTGATCAGTACGGTGAAGACTTGCAAGGGGTTAGAACCAATTTTTTATACAATTTTTAATGTATGTACTCTAATACGGACGGAAGTTTGCTTCCAATTGCTTTCACTGTTGATAATAATAAGTTATACTCCCAAAGGAAAATGAATATTATGTGAAGCGGAAGTATATAATGGGAAGGGATGGGCTGAATAGCTTATGTAACAGATACCTGTTGTTTGCGACGTGGTTCGATTGAATATACTTGCGTAATATGAATTTGTCGGGCTTTAAAAAGACTCAATCGAAAATAATACGATCGGTGAGGAATAAAGCGAGGCAAAAGAAAGCAAGATATTATGTAAGATTACATCCTTGAAAATAACTGACGTGGGATGTAAGATAAGTCTAAAAGACAGTGAACGAGGCACTGAAAGATTATTGTGTTTATTAATACGTTAAAATCTTATACTAGCTCGGAATGAACGAGACGTTTTGTACAATCATTCGCGATCTATTCGGAAAATACCCTTACTACTTGCGCCCCATGGTCCAGGTTAATTTTCTCGATTTTAACGAAGACTTTCTGGAACTGGCTTCTGCAACAGGTTCGAGACCTTTCTTCATTACAACGCTATATACTATATTATTTGTAGAATGAAATTATGAGTATAGTCTTCGTCATTAAAACTAAAAGTGGTAGTCTCGCTTCTCGCTACTCTAAATGTAATGTAATTTCAACAACAAAGGAAATGCTCCGGGCTGTATTTAGTGGCAAGCAGGAGTAATTCTTCGTGTCATTCGTATTACAAGTGGGTCTAGCGAGAACAGCTTAAAACTTTTGTTTATAAACGTTGATTTGCCAAATGAAACTTGCTTACTCGTGTAAAGTTTGTTCTTTACAATTCGAAAATGACGAGGACTTTCTGTTAGAGATTTCAAAGAGTTTTAATAAAAATGACGTATTGTGTATCATAGGTGTAGCCGTAGAGAAGTTCAAGTCTTTGTTCAGCATATCCATTGGAGGAGGACTCGACAACAGGACTCACGCCACATCGGAGAGACCTACATCTCCATCCTCCGTTAGTAATCCATCCGCTAACAATTTAGTGCAACCTCGAGACTCTGAGACGAACAGCACTGTGACAGACAATGCAGCGTATATTCCGCTGGAAGAAGGGGAGATCCCGACAATCTCATTTGATCGCGCATTCCTCTGGTATCTTAATGATACGGATGTAGGTCCATTATTCTTTGGAACAGTGGAAACCCTCCTGAATCTCGCCTACGAGAATTCCACGGAAGATGAAGGTGTTACCACAACAGTGCCATCCGTAGAAACAAATAGCACAAATAGTGGGAGTAGTTCCGACAACGAGCTTATCTCGGAAATAGACAAATTCTTTTTGTGGAGTTGTCGCAGCTTTGTCTCAGAGGATGGTCCTGATCCAACATTAATTGACGGGGAATTTGAAACTGATCCTAAAAAGGACAATCCTGTAATGAAAAATGAAAGTGGAAAGGGGGTAAATGAAAGTGCGTAGTTTCTACATTGCCTGCAGCAGTCGTAACAACAACTGTCGTAATAAATCCAACTAAAAATCCATTATTTGATTTTAGTGTGATGACTTGCACTTTTATTGTTGTGTTTTGTCTGTTTTCTATTTCATTTATGATTGAACTTAGCAGCACTTATATATTATAACATGGAAGTCTATAAGTGTGTGTACTTTTAATAAAACAGGAAGGTGATTAAATGATTTAATGGAAATTTGTCATGAAATAGGATCTCACACTGTGTATATTGCAGTTTCTATTTTCCATATGCAATTTGACAAAAGAATTTGCTGACCAGTTACTTTTATTGTTACACTCACATTGCCAGAAAATAGAAACTATGCGCAATGATTACTTCGACCTTTTGTCGCTTTCGCATATATACGTTAAGTTGGCATATACCATATATCTCACAGAACGGCACGTGGTAGTTATACTTTACTTTATCCGGGAGGATGTTGGTTTTTCACAATTTTTACTTGACAAAATTCTAATGACTCCAATTTAGTAGAAAAAATAGCAGACTTTTCAATAATTTGAGTCTGTTATCATCGTTGAAGACGAAAAACTAGCTTTATTTGCGGCCAACAAAGGTGAGACGAGTTTCAGTCAAATCGCTAACCTACTTTCGATCTTTGCTTGGTACACGTTTAGTATATACACATCGTTTAAATTGATTTTATTCATGTTATAAACAACCGAAGAAGTCGCTTTGCAAGACATGAAATGCATATATACCTATGTATATATAAACATCAATCCTTCGCTATATCATCCCATTAAGCACACGAGATATACAGTTTCTCAATGGTATCACAGACTTTTAATTGAACCCAGGATGATGCTCTTATGGTACATAAAAATACACGTTTATTGGCTTTCGATTTCAATCATGGGGCTAATAAATTGCTGTATCATCAGCTCATCACACAGGTTAACTGACCGTTTTTGCCAAACAATTTAAATCTCTGTGATGGACTTGAGTCACTCTAAAACACGACTTTTCGATTTCATCTAACACCGCTTTTCCTTTCGTTGTAATGCGTGCAAAGTAAGGTCATACACAACAGAACTGATTCAGGAAAAAAATCGAATCAGACGTATTTGGCGTTTAGCTGTTATTGATCAAGATCACAGCGCATCGCAGAAATACATTTTCAACTCAAACAGAGATATATTTTGACTGTTGACCCACATTCGCTGCATATACAGTCAATTTCTAACATTTCACCTGATAGCCTGATAGCACGATTCTAATGACAAAGTTTTGATAGTGGTATAACTGAGGCTGTTACGATGAATACGGCGTAGTGTATTAAGACCGTGAAGACGACTTGCGTGGAGTTTTATTTTACTCCTTGATACCTACTTTTAACTATCTTTGAACCTCATCATCAATGTACTTTCTTACCAACGATCGTCCCAGTGCAGGTGAGGTAGCTTGTTAAACTAAACTTTTTACTATTTCCTCTTTCAAGCTCACAGTGCTAGCAAGATCAAAGTCACTTCCAAAAATGTTGTAACACCAATAACATCTTGTTTGAGTAATCTACGGTTTTAGTCTTACGCCAGTCGTACTGCGTTTACCTTTCTCCTTTAACCCGTCAAACACTATTTGCGTACAAGTTCACGGACTCGTGGCACAGAGTGGTATTACATGAGTCAAAATGAGGTAAAAAAAAGATAAAGTAAAGTTGCAAAGAGTGTGTACATAGTACGAAAACAAAGTAAATTACAAGGTAAACTTCTCCAAACAATCAGAAGCCACTTCAAGGATTTCTCCATAAAAATCAAGTGTTCAGATCGTATATATCTTTTATGAGTGTTTTTAAACAGTGAAGGAGCAAGTTTGGAGTATCCCTTCACAATGAAAAAGTTACAAGGAGGATTACTCTGCTTGCTAGTTCTGTATTACACCTCTTGTGAAGTTGCTGGAGTGCCAGAATACATTACAAATTTTGCAAATTTCACTGATCACATTGTACACATTTTGGAGACATCTGAGCCTACTGAGCACCGACCCGGTGTGCATCTTTATACTCCCTTTGGCGTAGGCTACCTTTTGGCAAATATATATGAGGGACTATGGCCAGTTCCTGCCAAGGAAATTCCAGAGGCTATATTTACTCTGAAAAAATACGTTGCAACAGACTACGCAGCTATACTTAGACTATTTAAAAAGGCAAGTTGTGTAAAATCAATTGTATTACAGCAATAACGCAAGTATGCAGGGAGGGATCATTGTTATGTATGTATGTATGTATGTATGTTGAGGGATGTATGTAGAGCCGTAACTTGGTTTATTGGAACATTAGCTAATACTAAAATCTCGTTTCATGCCTTTGCTACATGAAAAAATAACATTGCTTTTACTGCTCTTTCCTACTGCCTATTGCCTGCACATCTGAAAATATGCTTCGTGCGATCGTGCGGAAGCTGATCAGACAGGCAGGAGGAAGTTTAACAGCGTAAAAATCAGGGGAACATGATTGAACTAATGATCTCGAATCTATATCTACGTCACTCTCCTTAACATTACTTTCAGAGGCAGTTTCGCATCTCCAGTACAATCTTCTCACGGTTTGGAAACGTGAGCAAACCACCAACATTCCCACAACTGTTGACACAAGTTATATCTCTAGATTTCCACAAGAATAGAACCGAGTTTAAGGAGAGCGTTAAAGAAATTATGGATCGTGGTACAAAGGGCCATTTGGAGAAGGAAATGTTGCCCAAGAACGATCCCGCCTGGAGAGAAATTTTTGACAACACGACGCACGGGGTTTACCTCAATACCCTGCACTTTAAAAGTGAATGGGACAAGCCATGGAAGAAAATCGGGGACAAAAACTTTTTTGATAATGCACGCGTTCCATATCTTGAACTCCAGGGAGAGTACTTGTATGCCGAGACGGATCTCGCGTCTGCTGTTAAAATAGACCTTCAGGTTTGTTCAAACCTTTTACACAATGCGTTTCAGAAAACTAAAATTTATGTGCGAAATTTATCGCGAGTCATTGATCCATGAAAATGGAGTGGCAAGAACTCCATTTGTTGTGCAAAGTCAGTTATAAAAGAGTGTTGAAATTGGAATTGAATAGCATGGACAATGAGGCATAATATGTGGTAAGTTCCGACTGGGATGGAATTCCATGAATTCAGACTTCAATTTGCTTCCCTCCATATTATTTTCGTAAGATTCCACCATTGTCTAGAGGAATCCTGAGAAACGCGAATCCTTTGCGTCGCAACTTCATCTTCCCATTTTAAAAGGCTTTATCAAGTATCAAATGTATTATGCTCGGAGATGAACATGACACACATAAGGTTTTCTTAGTACACGTTCCCAGTGGCAAACTGATTTTCCCTTACTTTGAAAACAAGACAGTATATTAGGTTTTGTATCCAGTTCCTTGTGAATCCCTGGAAGCATTGTAAATAGACCTTTGTTGACATGATTTTTTGTTTGTTTTAGGCATCCACAAAGCAGATCATTTTCTTCAAGCCACATGACTTCAACAGTGTAATGGATATGCGTCGTATTGTTCGAGGAATGCTAAATAACGATACTTTATGGAAGAAAGAGAACGTTACCCTACAACTGCCAACTTTAAACGTAACAAATTTGTCTCAGCCCAGTGATAAATTCCCATTTGTAAGATGAAACCTTGTAAAATGCTTGAATTCCACTGAAATTGTAAAACTAAAACCATCATTTTTCTTGGCTCTTTCAGTATAAAATTAAGTTATGGGTGCTTTTATATCTGTTGTTCAACAGCTAGGGGTAATAGATACCTTCTGCCGTGGGAGGAACATAGACCCATCCGCATTTTACTTCAATCAACATCCCATTGCTCACGCAAATCATTTTGAGTTTTCGACAGAATACTTGGAAATCGCGTCTGCATCAGGTTATTTGTAAAGCATATAGGATTTCTAATATATCTGGGGAAAATCTCTTTGATCTTTGGTTACGGGTTTGCGTTTATGAATTTTCGATTTACGTGACGTGTTGTGGTGTATTCTCGAAAAGAACGTAAAATATGAATGGTGAATGTGAATATACTTGATATGGTTGTATTGAAAATAGCGCGTCCCACCTTATTTTCTATTTTTAATTTTGTTTTTGCACCCGTTTATAGGATCATTGGTAGCGTTCCAGAATAACAGAGATTTTCTTCCGAAACCACCTGCCAATCAGAGTCACCAAGAAACAAGCCCAGAAGCAAATGTCGACTACTTCGATATTTTGGAAGCTTCTGAAGAGGAAGATCAGCGATTTCAAGATTACATCGTTGATGCTCGCAACCTCCCAATTTTTAAACATTTTCGCGGAGAACTCCGTGCAAACTTCCAAAACAATGGATCATCATCAGAACAAGACGCCGAGTGTGATCCTACCCTTGAAATGGAGAGCGAAATGGAGGAAACAACTGCCACGAGCACTCTGAACGTGACAGAAGCAACAATGCCGGATTCCGATGGAACGGAGACTACATTGAATAATAATGAGTCTGCTGTACCAGCAATGAAAACGCTTATTTTTGACAAGCCCTTCTCCTGGATTTTGAATGACAAAGCTATCGGAGAGGTGTTCTACGGATCAGTAAGCTCACTATGCCAATATAATAGAGCGGTGCGTCATATTCCGACAGTACCTTCCTGGGTTCTAGATCTCTTTAAAGCGTTTTATTGGCGATGTGTCTGACGTGACGTGCCTTGCAATGCAACTTGTTTTTTTTTTGCAAACAGGGAGTAAATACAAAGAGCCCGTTAGCTATTTT
>JAANSN010000301.1:0-16088 GCA_036850665.1 Dicranocentrus wangi
GATTTTCAAAAATCCCGGTAACGGCGTTCGTGCGTTCGCGCATTTTTTGCAACCCCGACTCAATGTGATAATAATTCGAGGATCCCTCTGGTAATAAATGTGAGAGAGGGAGGGAGTAAAAGTAAGTAAGAAATCGTGATGATGGAAGTTGTTGTTGTTGTTGGTCCGCTCTCTCTGGCCCGTCGTTTGGTTAAACTCTATTGAAATGAGTAGGTTGTTTATCATAAAGGAAGGAGTGCTCCATCATAATAATAATACTTACCATATTCTTGACATGTGGGTCCGCTCCAGCATGGATTACAAGCGCAAATCCCGTCCTCGCCACACCACCCATTCTCACACTCTTCCTCGACGGCCTCCGACGGGGGTAACGAGCTCCGTGATGTTGGCGCGTAGTCCTCGGCCCTGTCATTTATCAACAACAATAGCACCATATGAAATGAATACTTATTACTGGGAATAATGGGGAAAGTGGTGTGGAGTGAAGTAGTGCTATCAATCCAGAAGGAAAACCGCCGACGAAGAAAGAAGAATACACTCAAACAACGAAATAAAAATTTATTAGTCCACTCCAACATTTATTGAGTGGGTCAGCGAGCGCAAGCAAACAACATTTTTTTCTATTGCACGACGGTCTCCAACCGCCGCAACCTCTTCCACCTTCACATTATTTGCAAGTCGACCGACGGCCCATCACTCAGCATTCGTCGACATGTCTTCTTCAACACGCGCAATATTTATTAGAGTAGGTTCGGAAAACAGATAGGGAGGGATGGCCCCCTTGTCACTTTTCGCTCTCATTGTAGTCACTCATCCTCATCGTGTTCTTCGCCACACAAAGGAAGACCTACTTTCTCCCTATATTTTCTCTATTTTCTCATCTATATCGGAGGAGAATATTCACTGAATTGAAATATTTAGCAAGGAGAAGAAGGACCTCTCATGTAGCATGTTTTAAACAGGGATGCTCAAAGAAAAAAAGAAGAAGCTCTTCGTGTCTTCAAGACAAGAAGAATGTCATGTTACATGCATAAATAGTCAGCAGGAGCAGAGCAGTCAGAAGAGCGATACTACGTTTATATATTATGTCATCCGTCGTCGTTGTTGCGTCGCACGGCGAGTTCCATTATTTGACACTTTTTCCCCCTCTTGCACCCCTTGCTCATCATGTTTTTCTCCTTGAGAGATTGCATTTCATTGCTTGGTACGACTCGACTACCAAAAGTCGAGAGTGAATGACGGCTCGCGTGTTTGGTTGTGTGGTTATATATAGTTTAGAATGCAAGAGTTTTTCTTGGGCCGATAGGAAGGAGGTTGGTTATGCATACCGCATGCATCCACTGATCTGCTGCTGTGGAACACGCGATAGCGCCGAGAAACACTAGCGAGGCATATGAAATTTAACACACTTTCCCCATTTCTTATTCAATAGAATATACAAAACATAGAGCTGCAACAACAACAACAGCAAGTCAGTTTCTTATATTCCTTTCCAAAGCCACCACCGTTACCATCACCACCACCTTGTGCTGTGGATGCCTGCTGGCACGTTGCAATTTTTAAAACTCACACACTTTCTTCTACTACTACTGCTACTCCCTCCCTCCCCCTCTTCCACCACCTCGTCCAGCCCGTAGCAAATTCGCCGTTTATCCTATATCCACAAAAGACCCATTTTTTTGTTCCCTTCTCCTTCTTTTTGCGGGGAGCCAGTCAGCCGAAAACTGTTAAAAGACAGATTTCTCTTTTTCTTTTTGATGCTCCACCCAAAGACCACTAACTGCGGTGGTGGCGGAAGCTCTGACACCCTGGCTAGACATGGCCCTTGGACCAACGCCACTACTCACTACTACTACCACTACCACCACCATCACCACCACCACCACCAAAATGCTAATAATGCAAGTGCGGATGATGCATTACACTCTGGAATCTCGGCTCTCCTCTCTGGAACAAACATATATTCCACAAACTCTGCTCCACACACTGCTGCTGCATCTCCTCTGGTCGGTGGTGGTAGTGGCTCTACTAGCCTATAATGAATTTTTATATCTAGTCGCGCATTGTCCGCCGCCGCTCAAAGAGCTAAAGGCTAATGGAGTGCATACTTTCCTCCTCCAAAAATATGTGCACATCGTTAGCCCCGTTTCGTTGGGTGGTGGTGGTGGTGCATAGTGGTAGGAGCTGTAAGGGCTGGACGAAATTGAATACTTGCATAATGGCTCATCCCGCTGGAATGATGACATATTATCGTGGCAAGCAACCTCTACTCAAATGGCTCGTCGACGGTAGTAGATACACAAGAAGAGAAAGATGAAAAGGAGTATAGTGGTGGTGGGGCCACTGCACTCCCTCCAAAAAAAAAATATTTCACCGGTGGCGTGTGCATAATATGTGAAAAAATCCAGGTTTTTTTTTTCTTTAAAAAAATATGTACTACCTATATAATATGTATCATATCATATCATATATCATCTCCACTCTCCTCCTCCTCGTCGTCGCTACACTATTTTTTTTTGAAAAGGCTGGCTACATTGTATATATATTGCTACAGGGTGATGTGATGACAAACTAAAATAATCGATATTCCTTTTATAAAGGAAAAAAAAACGGGCCTCTGCTGACTTTTTTTTTGAGTAAAGCTTATTTTGAGCAAGGTTCACACGTTTTTTGCTAGCTAACAAAATATATATAATATTGATATTCCTATTATAACACTAATTCTATATAGCTTTCCCTCCTCCTCTCTCAACTGAGGCAACCTGTTCTTTTCAATTTAGCTAATGTTTACCTACCTTCACTGCCTCATCATGCCTCATGCCTCACGTGGTTATCATCGCAGAGTAAATCACACTAGGCTTTTTCTTCTTCTTATTTTCTCCGGAGGAGGAGGAGGGGACCCCCTCCCTCCCTCCACCACGACCACCGCCGCTGACATATTGAAAAAAAAGAATGGCCAACTGGAAATTATGTTTGTGTATCCCCGCTCAATTTATCACAGATGGAGGGAGCATTATTAATAAGTAAGTAGCTTCTTCATTTTTGAGTTTGGGAGGAAAAAAGGAGAGAAAGTTTCCCCCTCCTCTTCCTCCTTCTCTTTATAAATTTCATCACTGGGCTTGTTACACATGTGCTACACACCATTTTATATTTGCATACTTTTTCTCTGTCCCCATGTTTCAGCAAAAAGGGGGAAAAATGTGTGTTTTCCTTGGAAAGTAGTCTAGTCTTCTTTTTTCCCCATTTTTTTCGTCGTCTCTCAGCATCATATCATCATCATTTCATTTTTGCTTTTGCTGACTATATGGATGATGGTTTGGTGGTTTGGGTTTTGGGTGGTCCCCTCTCCAAACATTTCTCTCTTTTTTCAATATGAGGAGATAGTGACTTGTTCCAAGAAAAAATATTGTAATATTCTCTCAATTGGAAACTGATACGGAGAAAAAGTCCGAATATTTTCTTTTCACTTTGTTCCTCCTTCTTGCTGAAAAAAAAACTTTCTCCAGTCTGACCCTCTTCTCTCTGTATCATCACCGCATCTCATATATTTTTTTTCTTCTCTTCTCCTCAACTTCTTCTTTTCCAAGTTTTGTCGACTGGAAGAAGGGAAAAGTCTAGGCTCAGGCAGGAGCTAGGACAGGAGCAGAAGAGAAGAGAAAAAAAAATGAAACGCGAAACGAAACGAAACCGATTTTTGGAAAAACAATTGACATACTTGACAACATTACTCATGCTCCGGTGGGGAATCGGGACATGTTGTGAGTGCAAACAACTCCACCACCGCCATTTTTCCACTCTCTTTAAAAAAAAAAGAAACGGGATTCGTTCTGAAACGACGCGAAGCAGTCAATACCAGGCTGGCTGGAACTGCTGGTGGGGAGCCCCACTGACGACAACCTACTTTTCTCTCCTTCTTTTTTCCTCCTTTTTTGGAAATTAGTGTTGGAAGGGAAATAAGTAAATAAAGCATTTAAAAGAGGCATGTGTGTATAACGACTGACTCACCATGACATCACTTCGCCTCCTCCCGTCGTCGTCCCGTCTCTCAAACTTCCTTGGACATTTCCGTTCTGCCGTGGCTCAAATCGATTGCTGCTGCTGCTGCTGCTCATGGTAGATTTGGTGGCAGTTCCCGGACTGGGTGAAGATGGAGAGGAGCACGTGGCGCTGAGCAGTCCTAAAAATATATATATATATATAATTCGTATTTCAAAGTTTAGCATCAGGAGAAGTAGCAGTAGCAGTAGAAGCAGCAGCCAGAGTATTATTAAATGCAACAAGTTGGAGATGGAGGAGCGGATGTGGACAGTTTCATTTCTTCCTGAGAGGAATTCTTAATATAATATTTCAAGTTGTTTCATGTACTGCCATGCCGGCGGCGGCAGCGGCAGCGACGGAGACCCTTCTGACATTTATAATTCTGTTAACATGGTTCCCACTTTTTCCCTCTGTTTCCTCCAACTATAATTTATTACACACTTATCCCCAATGAAAAAAACATTGCGCTTCAACCAACCCCCGCCCACCCGCCCGCCATATGGACTTTTTTTTCCTTCGCCACGCCGACGACGAACCCGACGGTTATAATACATGACAAGAATTTTATAATCAAGTTTTTAATAGTTTCCGAACTCTGTACACCCAAGCCTTCCAAGGCAAAAGCCATATAATAATAATATAATATATTATACAACGTCGTCTCTCGCTGGCTCTCTCGCTACAACGCCATGGATCTCCACCAAAAAAGTGGTCCATACTGCAAAAAATCAATTTGCAAATTTTTCATCTTTTTACTACCAACTAAATGTCTCGGACTCGACTGGTTTGGCATTCAGAGCTGATACCGACACTTTTTTCTCCTCTAGCATTTTGTCCCAAAAAATATATATACGTATATGTATAAAAAAAAACTTTATTTTTTCTTTTTAGGATAGCCGTAAGCTGAGCTGGTGCTGCTCTGTTGGACTCATCTCTTCTGATATCGCGACCGATATCCTCGTCGTCGTCGTGAAAGCCCTGCACAAGGTTAAAATAGGACATTTTCCTCCCAAATCTCTCTCTTTTTTTGGTATGGCCTCTCGCTTCCTCCTCCAAGAAGAAGAAAAAAGTGTGTTGCCTCCCCTAGTTTCTATAAATATATAAAATATGAGGTCGAAAATCGATTTAACTCATTCAAATTCCCAGGATGTACATGCAAATTTTTTTTTGGATGCATGCCTATCTTTGATGTTATAAAGAATGTGTGCATTTTCTTCTCTCTGCTCTCTGGTATCTGTGTCTGGCTGGCTCGATCGTCTGTCATTCCGTATCAACTATTTCCTATCGACCAGCAGAGAGCCATGTCCAACATTATTGTACATGTTTTATATATCCTCGAGAAAAAAAATAATCTCAACGAAAAGAAAAACTCATAGACGAGGAAGAAGAAGAAGTAGAAGATCTATTTTTTGTTACACTTTGGAATGCTCAATTTTTTTCTTGTTCGTCCTGGCTTTTTTGGTGTGTGGCTGGCAAAAAAAATCGGTTTTGGAGGACAACGTGAAAATTCTGCCGTGGCCCAGGATTTTGTAGTAATATGGTGGGGAAAAGGGAGAGAAGAGAAAATCTGGGAGCTCAGCTCAGAGAATGCTGATGATGATGATGGCTCAGGTTTGGAGAGTAAAAGTAGCCAGAAAATCTGGATTTGGTACGTAGGTACACATGAAGTGTGCAAAGAAAATTTTTGTCGAGGTAAGAAGAAACCTTATTATAGCCTGATAGCAAAAGCCACCTTTTCTTCTTTCCGCTTATTATTACAAAAGGTTCAGCGCAGCAGCAGCATCTCTTCTTGATGCATGCATAGATTAGTGGAGGATAATGGTTGGGAGCTTTGGGAGCTGGAGGAGGGTGCACTAAATATAGTGTGTACAGAAGAGGGTGACAAGGAGCTGTTCCATAATAGGAGGCCAAGGAGTATTTCGCCAACAACAACTTGTGCTAGTCGACCACCAGGAGGAAAAGAAATTGCCCTTTTTTGCGGTTTCGTTCGCTAATCAGCCCGGCTGGGCAAATTTATTCGAAAAATTTGGGGAATAATATATCCAGAGAGCCCTACACAAAATCTCCGCTCCGTATTTTGTTTTCCTCGGGAACTACGTACTACCTTCTTCTTCTCCTTTCGAAACCTTTAAGGTACTGGCGTAAAATTATTATAGGTGGATATTAATTGAGCCTTTTTTCTTTTGAAGAGTATCTCTGTCGTGGTGTCGTCCAAAATATAACTCTTTTTGCCCCGAGATAAGCAGGTAATGTAGCGTTATTACGACTTTTTAGTATTTTTTAAACATTTTTTTTGGCAAGCAAGCCTACAAATCATGAGGTTGAGGCATCCCCTTTCCCTTTCATAAAGTTCCATTGTGTGAGTAAATCGGGGTGTGACAACACGGCGTTTACCATGGGTAGAAAGGGGAGCCGTATAACCCAGATAATCATTCTGGTGGAAAGGATTAAAGCGAGCGGAGTCAGAAGGACAGACAGAGGCCGAGGTTTGCATAAACGTGTGCGTGGGTGCAATCATGCAATCTCGGACAGAACCACTTGCAGAGTCGTCCCTTCTTTTATATACGACACTATATTTAGAGGACGGATGGCACAAGTTTGGTTGGAACTATATATATCGCTATATATTCCACAACTGTGGCACACATTTTCCCCTCCACCGCAAAAACCGGTGGTCAGCAGTTGAGCCACAAACACCTTGGCCCTTTTGGGGCCACCATCACCACCAAACGATCGCCTCCTTTCTGTGCGAGAGAACGAGCCCTTCCCAATCCCGCGTATTATACCTGGCTATAATAACCATTTACAACAAAAGCTGGTTCACAGTAGTAGTACAGTTGGAACTGCTAACGGTTCCCATTCCGACGACTATGGCAGCCGTCCTCCTGCCCATTCAAGGCCAAGAGAGCTGGTGGACCCACCACTTTCCCCCTATTTCCCCCCATTTTGGATATGCATATCAGACAAGACCCTGATTTTTTGTCCCTGTTTCCAGTCATCCATCCATCCTTCCATATTCCCAGATTTGGAATTCACTTGTGGAGGCGGAGGGAGCAAAAGAGTTGTCTGACTCATGTTGGTCTGTGTATGGGAAACCAAGAGAACCAAGTCGAGGTTCATTCATTTGGATCCAGGGGATCCTCAAACCTCAGGGGGAATTTGCATTTATGCTTCTCTCTCTTTGTCACCACATGCAGCAGCAAGTCTGATGTTTATTTACCCTTCACTCAGTCAGCCCCTCCACCACCACCGCCACCGAGTAAACATCAGTCGCCCAAAACACACGACGACGGCGGCTCGACTGCATGCCTGCAACAACCTGCAAGGATTTCGGTTGTTGCAGCTTAGTTTAGTTAGAGAAGACCGTGAACAACATGCATGATGATGATGATGATGATGATGAAACTGTCTGTCTACTTCTCTCTGTTTATTTTAGACTCTCTGATTTTTTTTCAATGTAAAAAACATTCCATTTCTTTCATTCTCTCACTGAGGGACAGGGACCAACATTTTCAGAGGGAAAAGGTAGCGAACCCAACAATATTACTTTTTGTCGTGCTTTCCCTGTGAACGAACGAAAGTAAAAAAAATGTGAGAACAAAAACAAGCGATGATACGCGTTATATGCTGGACGGACCCCAGTTTGGAATCGGTTCGAAACAAAACAAAAAGTCAAATCAACGAGTAAATTTACTGAGGTGACCTATATACTTATTCCTCTTGAATACTGCCTATATTTAGGGGGAAAAGGACGGTGGTGAGGTTGTAGTGAAATAACGTGTGATAGAGCCAAATAACGAGAAAAAAAACACGGATGGATCCTTTATTATCAGGAATGGTGGAGGTTTTTAGGGTATGTGGAGGGAGTGGAGTGAGTGGCTCCAAAACTCTGCGGTAAAGTAAGCTGGATGATATCTGTGTACCTTTTTTTGTTGGGTTGATGTGGTGGTGGTAAGGAGAGAAATCGCTATCGGATTCGGATCTCTCCTCTTTTCTTTCTCTCTCTCTCTCTCTCTCTCTCTCTCTGGTTCAATGCGAGCTAGACAAAATACGAGCTATTCTAGAGAGCCGCCTCAAACGGCACTTGTGAGTGTAGTCGAGAGGACTAAGGCCACGTCCCAGAATGGAAAAAGACAATTTTTTAGCACAGATTAATGGTGAATCCATAGTTGGACGGGGAAAGAGAGAGAGAGAGAGAGATACACCCGAAATTGTATGGATGAGTGAAATAAATGTACTCCCAAAGTCAGGCGTTTTTTCCGAAGAAAAAAATACAGAGACGGGAATGAGGAGTTTGGGGAAAGAAGTGGGGTTACTACATACACAAGTCCAATTTAAATGGGGACTTTCAAAATTTGCGTATCGATCAGCTTGATTAATTATATATCGTGAATATGTAGGACAAGGGTTTTTAACTGATTATATTACAGTGTTCCCATGGAGACAATATACACTGCTGTAAAAACTATCTCAAAGCGTTTCCAACGCCACTTTTACCGGTTTGAAACGACCTCCATTTACCTCACAATAATAAATCCACTCACTCAGTCAGTCAGTCAGTCTCAAAGTGGAAGGCACACAGAGTTTGAGGGGATATTATCATCTGAATATTGGAACATTTTTGTTTGTGAGCTCTCTGTCTGAGGAGCTCTTACAGGATGCGATGCAAATGGAGGAGAGATGGAAGACTTGATAAGAAAAAATGGGGAGGGAGACAAGGAAGACGCTCACTCCATTTGTTTACCCTCTTGTTTATTCCTCCGCTCACTGTTTTTCGATTGAAAAAAAAAAACAGTTTCATTTGTCATGACGCTTCGCCCTGCTCTGCCATGCTTATATATACCTACCTGCCTTCACACAAGTGTGTGGATAGGTAGAAAGAAGAGTTTCAATCATTTCTCGATTACAAAAATTTGGGAGCTTTCCCCGCTAACCGCGAAGAATCTATATAAATAGTAGTATACTTTTTTACTGTAGATGTCTTCTCCAGAATAGAGAAAAGAAGAGGAGAATCTCCTGAGACAAAAAAAATCAAGACGGTGTATGTAGTTGGGTTCGGTTACATTGCACAGTTGTGAAACCCGGGGTATAGATAGGCTGAAGGTGGAGTGGAGGGAGACTCCCGACGAAGACGCACAAGAAATATATATATACGACGACTGAGAGGGAGAGAGAGAGAGAGCGAGCGACAGAGAGGTTTTGGGAGGAGGAACGTGGAAAAAGGAAAATGTGTGTGCGACGCGACCGCAGGCTGTGCTCCACATTCCAGGGGGGAATCTGCTGAGGAGAGCAGATAAAGATTTATTATATGCCTATGCCATACAACACCTAGGTGACATCAGGTTGGCTGACTTGTGATAAAAATCTCTTTATTTCTTCTTCTTCTTCTTCTTCCACCTCATCAAAAGGGACTAATGGTTATATTATATTGCACTGGTTGTGGTGGGTGCTCTTTGGAATGTTGGCTTGTGTGCACTAGTCTAGTCTGCATATTATTATTATATGTAAGTATAAACGAGATGGAAATGGAAATGCAGTTTTTAGTTCCAGGCAGGCAGCAGAAGCAAAAAAGAGGAGCGACAGCGACAGGAGGATAGTCTCTCACAAATTCCAGCTTCCTCCTTTGCTGACTCTTCCCTTTTTTTTTAAAAAAAAACAGCATTTTTATTATTATTTTCGTCCTTCCTTTCCGTATTTGGGCCATCGTGTGAATCAATAAAACCCAGGGATATTGATTTTTTTTAAAGAAAGAAAGTAAAAGTCATTTCCAATTTAAACAATATTTTGTCTTCATCCCGAAAGCAATCCAATTATTACTCCAAGAGTCCCGCTCACGCTCATCACAAAAAAAATTGTTCCTACAATAATAATATTGTAGAGAGAGCGAGAGGGGGGGGGGAAGCCGGGGAGGGAGGGGAGGGGGACCTTGAGAATTTCAAATTGAAACTGGGGAGGTAAGTGGAGGAGGCCGAGCAAGTAAGTGGATCGATAGGGATTCCATTCGAGGACATATATATTGCCTTTTAGAGTGAAAAAAATGTCGTTCCCCAATTTCCCTCGTTGTTGTCTTCTTTCTCATTACACTCTCCCACTTTCAGGTAGAGAGAGAGAGAGAGAGTCAACGGGCTTGAAAAATGTGCCCGAAAAGGAGCCCTCATGGGAAAAAACGAGGAAGAAAACTGAAGACGGAGAGCGAGCGAGAGAGAGAGAGAGAGAGAGAGAGAGAGAAAACGATTAAGAAAGCTTCACTCTCGCGGTCGTGTGTACCCCTCTCGCACGCCAGGGCTCCTTGAACCCATTTCTCGATGCAGGGCACAACTGCACCCGCCTCCTCTCTCCCAAAAGAACAAAGACAACAGGAAAAATTGCATCTGTATCCCATTTTCTTCTGAGGAGATATTCAACACAAGCTAAAAACAAGGAAAAAAAGAAGGAAGGAATGTATAAAGGCTCCGCTCCGAGTGCACGTGCAGGCAGATCCTCTCTCCCTCTCTCTCTCTCTTCCAATTTCCTCCAGCCTTTCCTCCTCCTCGTCGTCGTCCTCGTCGTCAAAATCAAAGAGTGGAATGTAAACATGTATAAATTGAAAATTGGCTTTGTAATCTTTGTCAGAGTGGCACCGCGATAAATTAGAGTTGCCTCGGAAAAGGACACAGACACACACAAAATGTATCGAAAACGGGGCTTGACTGCTGCAGCAGCAGCATAGCAGCTCCAGAGAGCTCCTTGTTTAAAATACAGGAGCTCTGGAGCTGATGATGATGATTCCTCCACACAGCCAGCTTTACCCCTTTTACCTCATTTTGACAGGAGTAATATGTTTCTGTTAAAACATGAAAACTCCACCGCGTTGTTCCACCGGAAATACATATATGTATTTATGTATGTATGTAGGTATATGTATTTCGTATGGATTTCGAGCCCACCTCGACTGTCACGGCGCCACTATGCCGATCCTCGGAATACGGAATACTACTCCTGGAAGGAGTACTAGATTACATTTATCCCAATCCCAATATAGTATTTCCCTCCCATATCTCATCGCGAGGGATAAGGTTTCCAGCTTTAAAAAATTCAACCCGACTGCTCCGAAAACTACCACCACCACCACCACCACCCACCACCTCCACCTTTTTTCCTTCTATATGGAACAAGGGAACAAGAAGAAAAAAAATGTGAGCCCAACTGCCGCCAAATCGCAACGCCTTTCTTGAGTACAGAAGAATATTGTTAAAAAAAGAAAGAAATCCTATCGTCCGTATACTTTCACACTTTAAAATGTTTATAGCGTAGCGAAAAGATCTACTAGCTCCTCCGCCATGACCATATTATTATTATGATCTGGTATTATTTCCCCTTTAAAAAGTACAGAAGGATTGGATTGACCTGAATAAAATCCAAGTACATTTGGCGAATGGATATAATATAATATGTAATATGGATGCAAAAGGAAAGGATTCAAATATATAGTCAGAGAGAGAGAGAGAGAGAGAGAGAGGGGCCAGGTTGAAATATTTTTTTTCCATCCAATTTTATGTAAACAGTTTGATGACAAAGTGGGTAAATGAGGAGTGGGAATGGGAAAAAAGGAAAAAACGATAGAAAGAAACACATATTCTTGTTGTTATATTATTCTCCCCTTTCTTGTTTTTAAAAACTGCCTGCCCGAGTTTCAGGAGAGCCGATGCAACTAAAAAAGAAGTTTACGTACCTACATATTTACCTACACGCCGATAAAATGTGTTCCGGACTAAAAAGAACAACAAAACAACATTATATGTTTCTTTTCCCTGGTACAATAGAACCATCAATATCATATAGCCGGGCGAATAATAAAAAACCCCGTTGTAAGTCGAGACGACAACTGAGCAGCTCTAGCTGCATGCCTTATTGCTTTCCTGCTAAAAGGCAAACCATAAAATACAAAGTTAGGAAGAACGACATTCATCTTGTCATCACACACAAGAAATAAATTAAAATTGATTATTTTACCATGCATGAACTCGTGCCGTTTTTTGGGGTGATGGCTCGAACGAACCTCTCTTACATCTACCACACGATATACACATATATTTTTACACTGAAAGAAAAAGCGTCGTATAATATGGACTACTACTACACATGGATCCAGGGAAGGAGAACCATTTTTCAGAGAGAAATAACCTTATAGGCAAACAACCGACTTGCTGCTGCTGCTTTCTTATGTTACTTATATTTCTTCTGCACTATATCCTGTTGTATCCATTGTGTTTATAATTCCAATGCAGGAGGAGAAGAAGAAGAAGACGAAGACGAAGAAAGCACTCAGTCATTTGCTCTCCCCTTCCAGAATACATGTTGTATTATTTGGTGGCCTTGCCCAATTTCTTCTCTGGTTTCAAAACTTTTTTTTGATTCCTATAGACGTCGAGAGAGAGAGAGAGAGAGGATATATGGATACACCTATTCCGGCCTTGTGTTGAATGCTATTACTCATTGCATTTCCCCCTTTTCCCAAGTTTGATGACTTTTCTTTGACTTCCGTGTGTGTGTGTGTGTGTGTGTGTGTGTGGTCGGCTTTCTGGGGGAGTAGTGGGATAGGGAGGAGGAGGAGGATGCAAGCGGGCTCTTCTTGCACAGACAATGATGATGATGATGCTGCTGATGAAAATCTGAACATTCTGAACATCAACCTGGCTGAGAACCTGACTCGTACAAAGATCTTGCGGCGCAAGAAAGGAGCCCCCTCCTCCTTTCCCAAGAATCCCCTTTCCCTTTTCAAAAGAATACGACTTCCTTTTAACTATTACCATGCACCGGCAGGCAGACACACTTTCTCTTTCTCTCTCTCTCTCCTTTAAGGTCTCTATCTACAAAGATGTGAATGAATGAACAAGAGGATGCCAACGCCAACATCCCTTTCTCACTCCCTTGTCCCACTACCAATGTTGTGTGTTGTCACCAAAAAAAATCTATCTATCTATATAAAAAGAGGCAGGCAGGCAGGCTTGTTCTTCTTGTCGTGAACCTACGCAAACAGGGGAAAAAATATTGTATTGGCTGTATCCATATCCTCTTCTTTTTTTTTCTTGTTCAATGAATGTAATGCGTCTTTGTGCTCCATCACCACACACGGAGGAGCAGCAAGCAGCACCACTTCTTTTGTTACCACTTCCCCTTTTTCCCTTGGTCGACTTCTCTATTCCGAGGAGAAAGGGAAAAAAAATCCTTAGATTTCAAAAATAAAACCATTCAAATGCAGTGACAAAGGGAGTCAAACCGACAGTGGAACGCGCGCGGCAGCAGCATAATATAACCCGTCTCGTCTCTCTCTCTCTCTCTCTCTCTCTGCAACTTCCACCACCGTTACAATTTTTATTTTTTTCTTCAACCTTGCACAATTTTTTTTCCTCCCGGTTTTTTCCATATTCGCGCAGAGCCTTATATAAAGCCGAAGTAGTAGTATAATATGGGTGAATAAAGTGACTGGAGAAGAATTCTCTGGAGAAAGAGCGAGCAAGAATTTCCTGTAGCAAGAGGAGAATGTCTGCGTGTGTGTGTGTGTGTGTGTGTGTGTGTGTGTGGAGGGGAACGAGGAGCAGCAGGGGTTGGAAACTACAGAGAAAAGTAATTTCTTTGTTGTATTGTGATAAAGCGCTAATGCGGAATGTTCCCAGTTTACAATAGACCAATTGCAATAATATGCCAGTTGAGCAAGGAAGGAGGGAACGGGAAGAAGGCTGCATACATGATGAAAAGCAGCAGCAGCAGCAGCAAGTTTTGTGCGGTGATACATTCATATTTGTGATCCCATTTCCGGCAACTTCTTCAATAGACTTTACACAGATCTTATCCGCTTCTTCCACCGCCACTACCACCACCATCACCACCATCACGCCAGCACTGACTGTGCACACACACAGGGTTCCCTTGCGAGCAAAATCAGGGAAACAAATTAAAGGCACGCAATTTCCAAAGATATATACCTACCTACCTACCTATAAATATATATATTGAATAGGATGTGTAGTTTGGCTGTTGGGAGGGAGGGGGAATGCGTGGGGGCGGGCGTAAGAAAGGAATAGGGGAAACCCACTCAACCCAGTTATTCTGGAAAAATTGAAGGAGAGCACACAATAGTCGCCGAGATCAAATAAATGAATTAGTTATTATGAATTTTTTTTCAGTGGAAGAGGGGAAAAATCAACATTTTTTATGTATTCAAGAGCCCTCCACACGGAGGAGGAGGAGTGAAGACTTGCTGATGTTATTCCATTGTTGTCAAGTGGATTGCACAACGGAGAGAGAAAAAAAAATACATATAGGGATTCCAGTCCACCCCGCTGCCGCCGCCGATCACTCCAGTCCATATAAACAAATATTAGCATTGTTGCTGTGTACACACATATGTCAAACTTGTAGATTCCTCCATTGAATGAAGGCTCTGCTTAGAAACTTCTGTTGAGTGAGTATGGGATTGGATACATAGGTACATGCATGATTTCGGGGAATAATTTTTTTTTTTTGAAACCTTCTTCTTGTCCTCATACTAAACGCTCCCGTCTGCTCCTTGTCCTCCCTTATTTTGAAGGAGACGGGAATGGTGCCCTTTCAAAAGAAAAGAGTCAATAAACCGGTGTAATAATTGTTTGATAATATGGTAATTTCAAACATCAGCTAAGAGCTAGACGGAGGAAGGAAGGCAAGAGGAGGTTGGCGAATAGTCAATCCAGCTTTTAGGAGCACTTTCTCTCTCTCTCTCTCTCTCTCTCTCTCTCTCTCTCTTGCAATAAAAACACGGGTTGAGTGCCTTTTGACCTAATAAGACGTCAGTAAACTTCAATGGGGTAATTATCCCTCCAAATATATAAATGTTTATAGATTTTTCACTTCGATTCTCCTCCAGCATGACAACAAGCCAAACTCGCTCCTTTTTGCATAAACAAAAACAACCGCCCGTAACTTGGTCGTCATCGTACACTGAAACCAATTTGAAATAATTTGTCCCTGTTTTCGCTTTCTCCCCACATAGCCGCCTCTAATTCAACGGAGCGCGGCGTGAAGTGTTACTAATTGGGGGAACAACTTTGTGATGTTTTTTTTGTTTCATACAATCTTTTCCATCTCTGGACATAGTGTACTTCATCACGTCAACCATATTTCAATCCAGTTTTGCGCGTACACACACACACACACACAACAACTCCAAAAAACAGGAGAAAAAAAGTATGTTTGCCGTCGACGAAAACAACTAAGTAATAATGCAATAATAATTTAGGACTTGTAGGCTTCGCTCGCAATCCGCTGTTGTTGTTGTTGCAAAGCGTATTATTTTCTTGGGAATTTTGTTTAAAGGTATTTACATGAGTGAGTCCACTTTGTTTCGTCGTCGCCAGATATCGAGAAAGTGATCAAAAAAAGGAACGCATGTTTCCTCCCTTCCTCCTACCTACACCTCCGCCGCCGCCGCCTGCCTGCTTTTTGAGCCAGTCTTGTTTTTATGAATTATTAACTGGAGCAGCAGAGCAATGTTGAATGTAGGGAATAGCGACGACGAGTGTGTGTGAAATGGGGCAAGTTGTTGTTGTTGATCTTATTTCGGGTCATTTTAAGTAGACTCTTTAAAAAAAACGAACGGAGCATTTACGACGAGCCAGCCTCAGCCCATGTTTTTTTTTTCTCTTCTCTTTCTCCCATTTCCACGAGTTTCTATTTCTGGAAAAATATCCCTTTGGACGAAAAGCTCATAAGACGATTTGAAATGAGAGTGGGAGCAGGAGCGAGAGAGAGAGAGTAAATGGAGTTGAGCGGAAATTTCGTGCGTCCCGAGAAATACACAAGTTTGGTTGGTTTTATCCTATTCCACCGCCACCGCTCCAACTAATGCTATACGTGTTTGTACCTCTCGGAAGCACACCACCACCCACTTTCTTGTGAGCTGCCACCGTCCAATATGGGCCCACCTCGCCTGTTCATGTTACGATGCCGTTAGTAGTAGTAGTAGTAGTAGATGCGGGATGGGAGGGGGGAGGGGGAGGAAAAAAAAGGCGAGTGAATCTTTGGAATGGGAG
>JAANSN010000301.1:16160-67815 GCA_036850665.1 Dicranocentrus wangi
GAGGAAAAAAAAGGCGAGTGATTCTTTGGAATGGGAGTATGAGGAGGGATCTCGCCCAGAATTCAAAAGTAAGTAATCAGTTTGAAGTTATGGGCGCCTGGAATTCCCAAATTAAAAAGAATTCTATCTCCATTTTGTGGCGTTTATTGGGACATACGGGCAAGTGCTTTATGGAGAGCCGTGAGTTCTAACAAGTACCCGAGAAATAGGGAAACAACTGCAATGAAATAAAGAAAGCTTTAGAGGGGAAATAGTTCTAGGGCTGGCTGCCCATGGCCATCATCATGGATGGAGGGGACTAGTAGTAGCAGCATCTTCTTCTTCCTCTCCTTCTTGTTCTTTTCTTTTAGCACTTTTTTTCAAGATATGGAATATGTGATGATATAACATCATGATAATAATAATCGTAATAATAATAACAATACAATATGGGGCAAACCATGCTCAACTCGTAGATCTAGGCCGCACGCTCTTCCCTCACCCATTTCCCACATTAGGATATACCTCTCCAACTCTCTCTTTTCCTCTCTCTCTCTCTTCCTCCCACAATAATATAAAAAAGAACCTGCTACCCGAGAAAAGTAGGGAATTTGAGGAGGAAAAATAACTTTTGCTCTCACATTTTTGCTTCCTCTCTCTCCCGTGAAATGTGTGTGCATTTGCAATAATATGCGTGTGTGTGTGTGTGTGCTCAAGATTCAACAGCGAGAAAATGTAACCCACTGACTTCATATTAGTTCATAACAATCCATATCATTCGTACTATTCCACCCCCTACACCCCCCCTCGCACCACCACCACCAGTTCGTTTCCATATTATTTTTTTCCACACAACTCCTACTTAGTCTATATGTATTCCGTTCCGTTTTTCTGGAACTCTGGAATAATAATAAGTATGTTCCCCTCCTGGACAAAGTTATAATGTTATCCCTGTTTTCTCTCTCTCTCTCTCTCTCTCTCTCTCTTTGTGTTCATGTCCGAGTGTGGCTTTTATGCATGCATATACAGCAGCAGTTGTGTGTACGAGCGTTCCGTTGCTCGTATATGTGTGTAATGTGTAGTGTTCCGTGAATATCAAATATTTCAGTTGGGTGTTCACTCTGTTCACTATATATAGTATCCGCCATCCGCTCCGTCCGGCTTTCTTCTATCGCTCCTCTATCTCCTCGTTTTTTTTGTCAAGTGAAGTGTAGTAGTAGTAGTAGGAGTAGTAGGAGTAGTAGTCGGCCGACCACATCGTATCGTATTGTATCCTCTCAGCCTGGAGTGCTGCTGGAGCGCGAGTGGGACCAAACTGCACAACCATTTTTATTTTTTTTATTTTTTTTTGCGAAAAAAAGGGCCAAGTTGGTGAAAAACGCATTTACGGACAGAGATAACAGCCACGTCTTAAAACAGGTCACGTAGAGAGAGACTATCCGGAAGACCACTGGGGAGAAAAACTTCTATTTTCGGAGAAAATGGATAAAAATTCATTCATGCAAACATTACACATTCAAGTAGTAAGTATAGCCAGAAGCAGGGAGCAGGTTTTTGTGTGAGGCAGAGAGAGAGAGAGAGAGAGGGAGAGAGAGAAAGCGAGCGGACGGGCGGGCGGAGTTGTGACACAACACAGAGGAGTAAAGCTAAAAAACCACTGATACTTCATCCTGGATTTTTTTTTCAGTTTTTTTTTCTCCCCATCCATCCCCACTATTTTATATTTGAACAACCATATATGCAAACATGACGTGTTTTTCTTTTGTAGCGAGAAAAGTATAAAAAAACGAGAGAGAGAGAGAGAGAGAGAGAAAGCAGAACAATTTTTTTTTCTAGCCAAGAGGAGAAGTAAGAGGAGGTGGAGGATGGAGGAGGTAGAAGGTATGTAGTTTGTTTATGATAAAAATATATAGAGTTATATATAGTTTGGCGATGCGGTGGCCAGAGAGCTACTACTACTCCTGCCCTGGTTCATGTACCTTTTGGTGGATGGAATCGAGGGAGTAGTGGAGTGGAGGGAGTCAGTGGGGAGGGCACGTTCAAGAGCATTTCCCTTTTGTCCTTAATTTACCAACTCTGGTTTCCGAGTCGGGCCAGAGAGAGAGAGAGAGAGAGAGAGGAATAAGACGAAGTGCACGACCTTCCTCTATACATATGGAACTAAAACCAAGTAGTATAGTAATCGTCGGCCTTACACACAAGCTAATTATTTAGGTGGCTGTGCTGTGGCACTTGAGCGTAATTTAATAAGGGTGTAATGGGGAGAGAACACGGTTCATTTGGGAGCAAAAAAGAAAAAAGAATGTAACATGTGTCAAATGCCACCTTTTGTATAATAAATATATCTTTCTGATAATCAAGCTAATTTCAGGTGTCGCATTTGACAAATATGTACAATAAAAATACACGAAATCTTATGATCTACAGTTGTGCATGTATATAGGATATATGTAAGTATGTAGAGGCCAACGGATGGCCACTTTTTTATTATTAGTTACTACGTATTTTGTTTGAAACGTGACGAGGCGGAGCGTAGCGTGGCGTGTACAATGGAAACACAAGGGTTTTGAAAATGAGCTTTCACAAGAGTAATTTCACACAATGAGGTGAGCAAGTTTTTCAATGCAATTTGATTCAAAAATCCCTTTTAAGAACTTCATTTTTGGTAAAATGTAAAAAGAAAAAGTATCTCAAGAGCATAATAATAATGGGATTCAGTGGGAAAAAAGTATTTGTGGGACGGGGGATTTTCTCGCGACGGACACAAGTCCCCTCCTTCTTTTTTCACTGTATTGCAAATTGGTGAGGTTGATGTGGATTGTGATATATATATAGCGTAGCTTAGCTGATGACAAAGGGAACAAATGAATAACACTCGACGACTCACTCTTTTGTGTTGTTGCACTCTGTCTGTTTGTGCAATTGAGACACTCGTTGCTGGGGTTACTTTACAATGATATCGCAACCGACTCATCGTCGTTCGTATCGCCTTGCATTAAAAATAATAAAAATAGAATGTGAAAGATTGTTGCCGTGATGGGAAGGCAATCAAAAAGCATCGAAGAATCCGTGTCGTCTGCCGTCAGCCTATAATTTTCTGAAAAATATTGCACTCGCTGCAAAACAAAGTGTGTGTACTACTGCAACTCTAACGAGAATATTTGGCCATGTTTATTACTCTAGTTTTGGCACTTGTACATCAAGTATTATATATAGACTCAATTCCTTTTTGTTACCCGGTGACGGTGAAAAAATACCCCGCCTCTTTCCATTTTGTGCTTTTGAAAAAAAGAGCCTCACTCTGCATGCTCCTTCTTCACAACGGGTAAAGTTTAAAAAAAAGTTGTTGGCCAGAGGAAAATTAATGGAAAGTTATACACATTTCTTCCAAAACCAAAAAAAAATTGCTAACGAAAAATAGAGAGGAGAGGGCCAATATGGGCCAGGCCAGTTCCACTTGCTCAAAATTTAATCGCCATTTTGATAACAACTCTTTTAGCCACCACCACCACCACGAACGACGAGCAAGCTCGATTTCATCTAATTGTATTGAAAGTCGAAGATAACACAACTTTCTCCAGCTGCCCAATATAAACTGGAAACTGGAGTAGTAGTAAGACGGAGGCGGAGAGAAAGGAGAGAGAACCTTTAACTTTTTAAAGTGGAGAGTGCAACCTTGCATCCAGGCAACATCCCGTCTGTTACCCAATTTTCTTTTTCTTTCTTTTCTTTTTTTTTTTTGCTTCTTCCTTTCTCACTCCTCGATCCCCTCACTCACCAACCAACAACTTTTTCAACTTGGAGAAGATTCTCAGCTAGCTAGCAAACCCAGCCCAACCAAACTCTGCAATTGGCTCGGAGCTTAAAACATAAGAGAAGGAGAAGAGAGTGGGAAAAATGTGAGAACCTGTGCAGAATGGACAATGCACATCATGGAATGATTATTTCATGCCAAAAGTTATTTCCTTTGCAAAAAAAAATAAATTTCTATTCTTCCCTCATAGCCCGTTCCCGTCTGCACGGGATTTGTATTTAAAGATGCTTCACACTCTGGACACACCATCATCATCATCATCAAACTACAAACTCCTTCACTAATATTATTTCTCTCTGCGTCCATCCACTGCCCAAAGTGCCCAACCAAACATCATTCCTCTAATTTAACCCAATTCTTTGGGCGAACCAGGGAGGAAAAAAATGAAGATGCAAAAGGGCTTTCTTTTTTTTATCAAGGCCGGGGGCGAGGAGAGGAGAGAGGCGAACACGACTTCAAAAAATAAGAAAGAAAGAAACAAGTTGGCATATTGCGTGCTGTTGTACGTAAAAATAAGCATATACAACACTACGGCTATTTTCTTCCCGAAAAATATCCCTCACATCATCCCATCTTCCCACACAGTAAGAATGAATGACTGAATTCATTGCACCTCGATGAACATCAATTTCACAATATTGCATCACCAACAACAACGCCCAACGCCGCCGTTTCCTGGCATTGAGAACCATTTTTATACTGTTATATACTACGCCGTCGTATCATACCGAGAATTATAGTAGAAAGTTAGTCAATCGAAAAAACTGGATTGGGTGATGATGTGATCATGATGATGATGCTTCGCAAAAAAGGGGAAAAAATACATAGTTATTCCACCTTTTTAGTTTCCACCACCACCATTCGTAATCAAATGAAAAAAAGCGCAGTATTTCTTGCTCAAAAAGGAGATCAAGGGACAAAATTTCTTTCAGCAGCATTGGATTGGAGCTTATTTCTCCGTCCGACTGTGACTGAGGCTTCAATTTTACCAGAAAAATGCATATACATCGTGATGGTCAAATAACGTTCTTGAATAAATTTGAATCCTGTTGAATGATCAAGCTTTTGACAGACAGATTTTGACGTTGGGCGACATTGGAAGAGGGAATAATAGTAAGGGTTTTCTTTCGCCTTCGTGGAAATGAAGATTTGTACTTTTGTGTCATTTTTTGAAAAGTCCCGTTTTCAATACCACCCTCCCTCCCTACTTATCTTTGGTAGGAGCAAAGAAGGAAGGAAGCTGAATGGAAATTTTTGAAAGGAAATTGGCTCAATAAAAAAAGTCGTTATATATGTATGAGCTTATTATTATTATACAATATAAATATCTGTTATCATTCATACTTATTTTTTGGATCCAACAATAAAAGCGAGAGCTTCCACCTACACGTGCTTCTCCACCTCCTCCTCCTGCTATACGTACCTACCATACGTCCGTAGGCCATAGGCATTGTATCTTGGACATGTCAAGTTGTCATCGAGAGAAAAAGACATGTCTTTAGATTACGTCAAAAAATGTGCCTTATCTGATCAAGTTTTTTGTTTGTGGTCAGAGAAATGTCGCCATAGTTCAGGGTTGGATTGCTATATAGCTTGCCTCTATTTCTCACCACATTTCTCCTGAACCTCGCTGCCTGGTAAGAAGGCAAAGAAGAAAAAAGAAGGAAGGGATAAAAAATGGAGTAGTTTTGCTGCAGAGTTAAAGTGGTGGGCACAACGGGTTGTATGTATAGTGACGATGATGATGTGAGTACATCATTTCGGTGACTTGCAACATTCCCCCATTATTTTATTATTATTTTAGTCGCGCTGCTGTGCTGGTGCATGCTTGTCCGCAGTGTCGTGTTTCCTGACTGGATGTCTACGCGAGATATTTTGGAGGTCAGCACCAGTCGATTCTGACTCACTTATGAATGAGCCACTTCATTGAAAGGTGTGATTGACAAGCGAAAAGAAGACAGACAGAGAGGCCTGGTTGACCAGCACACTTCATGTTTCTGGATAAGCACGGTGGTGGCGGCGGGATTTCACGGCACGGCATCGTGTTGTTTTGCTGCACCAAGGCCAGCTTGTTTTGTAGCAAGGCGAAATAATGAAAAAATAAAAAAGTGAAAGCAGAAAATGCAACCTGATTGCTTGTCTCCAGCTAAAGATTGTGACACAATCTTTTTAATTTCAGCGTGAAAGTGTTATTGCGGGACCCTCTCTCTCTCTCTCTCTCCGTTTGTCCCATAGCGGGACTATGCACTCTGGTGCGAGATGGGATAAGGAAAATATGGAGAAACAAAGTGTGAACCGAGTGAAGAGCAGCAAGCTACATATACATGAAATATGCACATATCTTCGTGTTCCATTCCGAGGTCTCATGAACCCCCATTTTATGCATATCGAGTAATAGGCCCGTTGAATATTAGATTTATACTTTGAGTGGATGGAGGAGAGAAAAAAAGGGGAAAAATATGTTGATAGCAAATGGAGACCTACTTTCTCCCACGAGAGCTATCATTGAAATATTCAAAATGTTTGCGGCATTTGCAGCTGCCACTACTGTTTGCAAACAGCTTTTCTTGCACTTTCCAAAAAAAAAAAAGAAAAAAAAGGCACAAGAAGGAGAAGAGAGAAGTGGGAGACAGAGAGAGAGAGAGTGAGAAAAAAAAATTGGTGCACTTCTCGGCTAAGCTCCCGTCTTTTAGCCCAGGCTCTCACTCTTTCACATACATTTAACTTTATCAGAATCAGAGGGTATTAGAAAGTTGCAACTTGTGTACGTGTGTATTACACACAGAGAGAGAGAGAGAGAGAGAAAATAAGATGACTACTAGGCCCATATAACATAACCCCATCACCACCATCACCACCGCTTTTTCGCCCTACTACTTCAAAGCAAAGCATATTTGCTCGAGTGTGGAATAGTAGAAGAAAAAAAGTTCGATGCAAACCGGGAAAGCATCAGCGCAGAAAAAACGGGAGAGAGAGAGAGCCGCCGTCTTGAAGACGACGACGAAAAACTGTTAGCAGCTTTGACACACATTTTCACTGTCTTTCCCCGCTGATTCTCTTTTACCACCATTTTTCTCCACTACTACTACTACTACTACTACTACTACTATCCCTCCAAGAAAAAAAACTCTCTCTCTCCCTCTCCCTCTCTCTCTCTCTCGGAGAAAAATCTCTACCCGTGAAAGTAGAGGAGACGTGAACATGAACAGCCGTGAAATAGTGTCATTACATGAAAGAGAATAAAAATAAGGAGTTTTATGTACGATATAAAGGCACATCAAGCAACACGCTCTTCATCATTATCACGACTCCAAAAAAGCAAACTGTTTACCAAAGGAAGAAACTAAACTATACTATGGCACTACGGAGAAGCACTCTACTTCTCTCTCTCTATCTCTCTCCAAGAAATATATATATATTTTCGGCACCTCTTTAAACGAAAAGAAGGAAATAAGTTTTTATTCTCTTGGAGAGTGGAGCAGAGTAGAGCCGAGCCGAGAACCCTCCCTTCTTCTCCATGGACAACGACAAACGCTATATGCACAATATGATATATACGCTGCTAGAACTCTTCTGTAGACATCTATCCGGGAGGAGAGAAAAAAAGTCTATTTATCACACAGTCCCCATTCATATCAATTCTAGATCACTTTTTTCCAACAATTTCATTCTTGTCCCTTTTCTACGTGCTAGTCTCTCTCTCTTCAGCACTCTCTCTCTCTCTCTCTATCTGGGAAAACTTCTTTGCAGGTGAGAATTTCCTTTAAAATGGAAAATTCGGCTGAGAGCTTGTTGAAGAAGAAGAGGAAGAAGGGGAAAAATCCGTCTCAAACTGACGACGCTGCTCGTCTCCCTCCACACTTTCACTCCACTCCACTTTCATGTGCCGACAGTCAGAGAGTGTACACACAAATATAACAAGTATTTATTTCCATATAAAAAGGAGAACAAATTCAAACAGTTTTATTTGCTAAATTCATTACACCAGTTGAATCGAGATAAAAGTGCGGAGGAAAGTGATAAAGTTTGCTTTGAAGAATATGCGATTTTTCTTCTTCTTTTGCTTGTGCTTGTATGCTTGTATGTCGTGGACTCTTTCTCAAGTGTTTACCATAATATGGAGGGAGGGAGGGCGGGGGTGGTGGTACTGGTACTGGTGGTGCTGTTTTTATTTGGAAAGCAATCAAAAAATTTTGTCTGGTTTTCAAAAGGAAGCATTCCAATTTCACGATTTTTATCTCAAGACGCGTCCTCCTATTAGGGCCATACAACCAGGCTACAAATTTTTTTTTCACAGCACTGAAAGAAATGCTATATACTTATACATACACTTTCTCAGTTGTTTCCCTTTTTTGGGGTTTGAGGAAGAAGACATTGAATCCAGGAAATAAATCGAGATAAGGGTTATTAAAAGTGGGAGTGCACATACTATATATTCGTCGTATCGTATCGCATCGCTATATTATATATATATATACATACATATGGTTGTTGTGTTGTGTGTACAATTTTCCCTTCAGTTATTCCCCCCAAGGTTAGCCCCATTTTTTTTTAGTTTTTTCTTCCAACACCAACAAAAAAAATATATACGAGCAGTAAAAAGGCGAGGAGGAATGAAATTGTAGATGGGATGGGGTGATACGGGCAAAGAAAACAGCTCAGCTGATACGTTAAAATTAGGTATGGGTAAAAAAAATGGAGGGATAGGGAGGGAGGTGGAGGTTGGAGGCATGTCATTTTCAGAACACACGCTATTTATGTAGCTCGTAATATATGGAATGCAACCAAGGTGATAAAAATGAACGTGACCTCGTGTACAAGAAAGGTGATCACACACCTTTTCCTCCACACACACACACACATTTTTTCTCTCCCAAGTTTTTACTAGCAAACAGTTTTTTTTCTTCTTTACTTCATGACCTGAAGAAGAAGAAGAAGAAGAAGAAGAAAAAAAAATATCATCTCCACCCTTTCCATTTTTTTTACGGCATCCTGTCCCTTTTTCTCCACTCTTCAAATATGCATCGATCATGTGAGGCCTCGAAAAACTAAACCTCACTCTCACTACTCCTCTTCCTTTTGTACGGGGGGGGGGGAGGGAGGAAAAAAAATGGGCTTTCTTCTTGAGGCATTCTTTTTGAGGAGGAGAATATAACCATAACACAAGTCCATAAAGTTTTAGTGGGATGATGACATGGCTGGTTGGGAGTATTGTGTCGGATGTGCGTACACAATCAAGAAAATATGTGGCAAAAGGTGTCGACGACGGCGGCGGTCGGTTGTGGGCTTTTTTTCTCATTCTTTTTTTTGTTCTTTGTGCTCCAGATCCTGTGCAAAACGGAATACTTACTTTGTGAGTGGAAGACAATTTCGAATATATGAATTTTTATGAGTCTCAATCAGATGGGATTGGAGGGCCGAACCTGTCGTAAAACAGAGTGAAATTGGAGCATCATATTATATTATATGTATTCCCCCTGTTACAATCTGGTTGGTTTTTTTTAGTGACACTCAATTCGTCAACCCTCTCTGGGTTGCCAGCAGTATAACAATGGCGAGGTCGGTGGTGGTGGTAAAGGTGGCGGTCTCAGCTCAAAATAATTAGCTCACATAATATTTCTTGCTCTTGCTCCTCTCTGGGTTGACGTGAAAATTTGTGAGGTATATCGCCCTTCAACCTCCGCCACCGCACCACCTGGTCACGCTCAGATGGCAAAACATTTACTTTTTCACTGTCAGTGCAGGAAGTATAAAACAAATTAAGAAACACTTTGGGAGTGACGGGGAAAGAGGATTTAATGCTCGTGCTCATATTTAAAAAAAAAAGTGAATAACCTGGAACCACGACGGCTTTCCCTGGTTGCAACGTGCAACTATGTTTTCATCCGAGCAAAAGCGTGTACAATATGCCATGGCTCAGCTCTCAGCCAGCTTTGATTTACATTCATAATTTATAAAAATGTCAGGCTCATGCAATGAGTGAGCCTCCAAAACTGGAGAAACCTCCTCCGCCTCGGATCTCGTATACACTTTTTTTTTCTCGCATGCGAATCATTTTCCCAACGCACGAAATTCAACGATAAAAAAACATGTTTTTTGCCAGAATTTTTTTTCTCACTTTTTCACTCGACTACTCCACCGCATCGCAGTGAGTTTCCGTGTACACATATATATATATATGTGGAGGTTAACTAGGTAAAAAAAGAGTTATAATATACAAAAACAGAAATGCCGTGAAAAAAATATACACGTAACTCTGGCAAGAGCCAAGCCAGGAATATGAGTTAAGGGCTACGAACATTTTGGTGCATGAAATCTATTTTTGTCACTGCTAATTTGCTTCATGTCGAGTACACAGCAGATTTCATGATAACGAGCCACCGTTAGCCACCGAGAGTTAGTTTACAAAACGGCTAGAGTGTGTTACAGGTACTTGCTTGCACACCAACAACACAATATAGTTATTGTTATATAAGTAATATCAGGTATTATTAGGTATTATTCCGGTGGTTCTCCTAGTTTTTCATATATATAAAACCATTTAACAAGAAACTATATTATGCTCGAGTATGATCATCATCATGCCACATTTCTGCGGTGGTGGGATGGTAATCACGATAATATTTGGCGGAGCAAAACTGCCCAACTATATAATATTCATTCCTTCATATTCACTCACAAGAAGGAAGTCTATCGAAGCAGCAATTTTGTGAAAAGTAGCTGCTTTATCACAACCTTATCCCCTCCACCACCACCACCGCCACTGAAAAATTTTGTGTAATAATAATGGCCTCACATACTTAATATGTCCGCCATATATTTTCCCCTCCCTCTTGTTTCGTTCGTGTGCTTTCCCTTTAAAATTGATACATAGTTTGAAGAGTTTATTATTATAAGGTAGTGGTTGCTGGTGGGCTCAACTATGGCGTGGGCGAAAAAAAAACTACTTCATTCGTCGTGTGGTTGATGATGAGGTGGTTGCATTTCTTGATATAATAGGTATGTATATCCAAAAAAAAAACTCGGAGAGTCTTACATATTTTTTTTGTTTTTGAGAAAGTAAGTAGCATCTAAAATCAAGACTTTTTTTCTCCATGTCGGAGCACAACTGAAATATATGAACGGTGTGTGATCGTAGCAGGCACTAATATTTTTGCCTGCTCTCTCGTTGAATGAAACAATCGTTTCAATGGAAATTACTCCGAGAAGATGAATGACGTTGTCATGAGCCCCGCATATCCAGGCCAGACATGCCGTCTTTCGTTCCAGCAAAAAAATAAAAAATAAAAAAATATTCAAGTGGGATATGCCCCTCTGAGTCCGCGTGCGTTCCTATGCCTACAACTCTACAATATCTTTCAGAAGTAAGTGCCACCAGCAGCAGCAGAGGAGAGCGAAGCAACGGCAAAACGTGCAAGTCAACCGAAAATCTAGAGTGGAATCCAAGTTTCTTCTCGTCGGCTATTTCATAAAAAATATTTTGACATTGAGCAGTTCACTTGGAGGATCTCAAGAGTTGTTCATGATGTACATGAAAGTTGATGGTAATTGAAGGCAAAACGGGAGGTCCTTCTTGTGGCACATGATCATGATCATGATGATGACGATCGCAGACGAGAAATCGCGTAAACATGTACATTCCCCTATTTATATATATAATATGTACCTTGTCTCCTTTCCTGGAAACAATTTCTTCTCCTCTCTCTCGACCCGACTCGGCGAAAACTGGGGGAGAGACAAAAGGTGATACGATGATGATGGCTCTGCTGCTGCTTCTGCTGCTCGTGACGATGATTGTTTTGATTTGAGCGAAAAGCTGGGAGAAAATGAGTACTTTCGGGTTCCCATCACGAAATAATTGCGATTGCGAGCTCCATCCAGCCTGAGATATACCTACCTATATAGGTACCTACGTACCTATAACACAGGGCACTTCTTGTTTTTTCTCTCTAGCTCAGAATGGATTAGTAATTAAAGCTATATTGCAGAGCAAATATATCTGGAGGAGGAGGAGGAGGAGGAGGAGGGGAGAGGAGGGAGGAAAAACAAGGGACATGGAGTGACAGTCGTGTTGATGAAGTTTAATGAGTTAAATAAACAATATGTGCTGCTGCTGCTGCTTATATGGGATGCTTGATCCGAAAAAAAACTTGTGTCTCGTCAAACACGGCATGAGTGTGGAGATGGAGAGACGGGCATTTTTCCCGGATTTTCACGTTTAATCAGTTTTGTTATTTTTTTTTGGAGAGAGATAGTGAACCATTTTGGGAAAAAATCACTTGGTTTGATAGATTCTCCTCTCCGAATTGCTGTTAAAGAAATGTTTTTGAACGCATTTTATTTTATGTGTAGGCGTCGTTCAATCAGTTCAAGATTGTTTGAAGAAGAAAAAAAATACTTGAAAATAGTTAATTATCCAAAGAATCTCAATTTGGCTAAAAAATAAAATCTCCTGCCTTTCATGAAATACTACTTAATTGTACAAAGAGAGTAGTAATCAGGGCAGATTTGAACAGGAGCTTTTGGAGGAAATAATCAGCCACTTTCTTGGAATTCTATTAACCAATCTCCCGTTTGATGAGCGAGAGCTAAGGCGATTATAGTATAAAAGTCATTTTCAGCTTTGCATTCTGACGCGATGAATAGTTATAAAGTGGAGCATGATAATAATTTCTCGTTTGAAGATGGATTTTCTTTTCCAAGAAGTGTTTACCTGTTTTTAAAGAGAGCTGCTGATGTGAGAGACGAGTACTTGGATATATTTTTAAACAAGATTAAAGTCCTTTGTCCACTTTTCCCCTCTGTAAATCCTGTAATGTCTTCTGCTCCACTTTGCATTTCTTCCCCCTCCGACGACAAACATCATCATCATCAGTGGAGTAGCAAAAGAAAAAGTTGAGTTTCGTTTCGGCAAAGTGTCAATTTAAGATTTAACGAGAGGGAGGGAGGGGAGTCGTCCCTCGTCTCCTTCTCTTCTCCTTTCAACCGTCTAAAAAGATTCTCTAATAGATTAAAAGTTGTTTTTTTTGTTCCAGAATCTTTTTCGCCATCTTTCTTCAAGTGAAATTCCATCATTTTCCCCCTTTGTTCCCCCATGCTTTGATGTCTTATTTTTTTTCTGGAAACTGGAAAATGTGATTTAACCCCATTAATTACACAGCAAAGTAGTGTAATTTGCAAGACAGTCACATCAACAGCTGTCTAAAAGGTCGAATTAAAGTGACACATTTCATTTCATCAGAGAGCATAGTGGAGGTGAAGGTGGTGGTGGTGGTGGGGATGCCACACCACTGTAGTAATATTATTAGCTAATATTTTACCATACCATCCTTCCTTCCTATCATATGCGCTTTTTCATGAAAAGGGAGAGTTGTTCCCCGCTAATAATGCTCTTTTTCCCCACTTTGACATCCTTTCCTCCAATCTTTTTAAATCCTTCTATTCAAAGAGGTATCAAGTTCTGTGTGGTGGTGAGTCGTGGTGATGATGAAGAAAGAGAGGAACAAGAAGAAAGAGAAGAAAGAAGGAGAAGAGAGATCTCCCATTCCCCCTTTTCCATTCCCATTGCCTCTCTCTCTCTCTCTCTCTCTTCTTTACCCAAAATTGAAGGAAAAGACTTTGCCGATGATGCTCTTTGTTCCACCTTGCAGAAAGATGGATATTATAGGGAGTAGGTGAGTTTGTGTGTGTAGTAGTAGATACATAACACCACCCTCAGTATTCCATCCATCCATCCATCCATCCTCTCAGTTTGCAACACTTTTCCACTCCACAGCTATTTTCTCAGCTTGGAAAAGGTGAGTTTTCGCCGAGGTGGTAAGGTATAGCGACCCTCTTTAATGCTATAGTGGTAACAGACTGTTAGAGACCCCTTATGCTCCTCCAATACATAATGGGCTTCTGTGGCTCCGACTCTTTATTTCTCCTTTTCTTTCCTCAAAAAACCTGTCTTCGTCATAGTAGCACACCTCCTCCATATAAAAATCTACCACCAGACCACCACCACCTCTACTCCTACAACTAGTCTACGCGAGTCTGAGGAGCAAAAAGACACATTAGCAGCTCTTCTTCTTCGTCTTCTTCTTCTTTTGCTCTCTTTGAATGAGTAGAGAGAGCTACTGACTGAGAGTACAGCATTACATTCCCCCCCCCCCCCGACAACCTCATATTTCAAAAAATAGGGAGCCTCCGGGAACTTACCGCAGAGTAAAAAGGAAGAAAAAAAGAAGAGAAATCTTCTTTATACCTTTCCCTTTTTTCCCATAAAAAATGCGGTAATATAAGAGAAAGGAGGGAGGGAGGGAGTCGGAAAAGCCCAATGTCTTTACATTGATTTCGCTCGTGTAAAAAACGGAGGAAGAGAGAAGAGGAACTCAAAAAGCTTCACTAACTCTTTAGTTTTGCGTATTTCCTTTGGTTATATAATACATAGTAGTTTAGTACATTATATTACTTCTCACACATTTTGTGTGTGACTAGAGTCGTGACGACATGGCCGATTTTCTCTCTTTTTCCCATCCCGTCACTTTCTTCTCTCTCTCTCTCTCTATCTGGATGTTTGTGTGTGTCTGCTTATGATCCATATACGTACTTATATATATATATATATCTTCCATCTCTCACTTTTTTATTCTTTCACCCCCCCCTCTCTCTCTCTCTGTCTCTTCCTCCCTGAATGTTTGTGTGTATGTGTCATATTAGCGGTAATCTTGGTGTATCACTGATATAGTAATAGGCCACTTCAGAATCACTTCGAAAAAGAGAAGAGAAGGGAAGAAGAAAAAAATCCAATTCATTTCATTTTTTTTAGTCAGAAGGTTTCTCACTCTCGCAGTTCCTCTTTTTTTTCTCTCTCTCTCTCGTCTTATTTTTTTCACTGGTGGAACACTTCTTCCTCAAGACACAAACATGGGGAACACCAGAGATGGGGAGTTGGAACAACATAATATATATAAAAAAAGAATGAAAAAGAAGAAGAACAAAGTGAAGATGGGAAAACTTGGGATTTTCTCTTCTTCTTCTTCTTTTTCTCGTGGTATTACACTGTTATTTTCTCTCGACAGAAAGGCTAAGGCTGTGAAGGAAGACGAAGAAACAAACCATCTCTCCGCTTTCATGCTATCTGATGGTTCACTACACACAGAGATCGAGCAACGAAGAACGAGTTTTTTTCCCCGAGAAGGTAACAACAGCCGAGAAGGACCACCACAACCAACTGAATAATGTGGGTAAAATAACACTACTAGCAACTGTCATTATGATTATAGTGCAACTTCGTGCGTGCCCTTTTTTATTTCTCACAGGTCATCATATAGGAAGGAAAAAAGTCCAGGTAATAATAACTTGGAATGCCTGTGGACATTCCGCACTTCTACTATTTTCCCCCGTTTTCTCCGGCTCAGCTCGCCACCAGCATCTAGGAAAAGGGGAAAAAATGAGAAAGAACCGACACCTATTGCTTTAAGGGCTGAGTAAGGGTCGGGGAAGAAGGCGGGGGAAAAATTGTGTGGAGTCGTTGAACCAAACATTCACTCCATTTCCTGAGTAATATGATGTGCGAGAGAGTGAGTCTTACTATCAGTACTACGGTACGGGTTTTTTCTTATAGATAAAGTGGACATGGCCACAGGAAAGGAATGTGTGTGTGTACTACTGTGATCATCATCATCATCATCACGGTCAAAAAGTATAACTTTGAGAGAGGCGAAGAAGATTCTCTCGGTGGTCGGCCACCACGCCACCACGCACGTACTACTAGTCCACAACAAACTAGACTAGACTAGAGACTCGACTCGACTCCTCTGCCCAGCGAAGCCCATTGTCTTCTGCACTGGTTAACAATTAATGAACAATAGGGGCATGGATGATGACTCCACCCGGTAACAATATATCTTGTTTATTTCCTCCTTTGTCATTATAAACCAACCCACATTTTTTCCCCTCCCGGGTAACTACTACGACTACTACTATATAAGAAAAACCTCGGTTTTTAATGTCGGTCTCGCGTTGCTCAACTGATGGGACTCAGAATTCATTATGAAAAGTCAAGGACTCCTGCTGCGAAGAGATATGGCAAGTGTGTATAGTCGTCCCTTGCCTTGCCTTGTTATGTCAAGAGGGGTATAATGGGATGGTGGTGGTGGTGGTGGTGGTGGATGGTGGATGAGAAGGAAAGCTGGACGACTACTACCACCACCACCACCACGACGCGACGTCGACAAGGACGACAACGAGGAAAACTCATTTAATATGATGATAAACATTTCGAGGCTTCAAAGAGAATTTCTTTGTTTTCTTATGGTTTTGAAAGTTGAGAGAGCAGGCACAAGCAGGGCCCCGGATATTGCACTGTAAATAAGGATTATGTTTATGGAAGTGCAGTTAGGTGTGGAATCATTTCCTGAGTAAATAATTGAAGAGCAGGTCATCATTCTCAACTTGAATGGAAATACTAGTCATCATATCATCGAGAGAAGAAGAGCAGAAAAGGAGAGCAGAGAATGGTTTATATTGTTTTCAACTCATCATTATTATCAAAGGCAGTCGAGTCGAGTCTGTTGGGTTATTATTCATGATGATGGGAGTTAATGGAGAGCCCTGCTCCAGGGGTTGACCTCGAACGAAACATCACAAATCTGAATGGAAGCGGGATAATATAGATAGATATGCACCTAAATATATATCTATTACCATATTTTAATTGTAAATGAAGACGGGATGAGATAATGATGAGTGGCTGGCTCTGGCTAGCTGTGTGTGAGGTCAATTTCAATTTACCCAATTCAATTTAGCTCATACCCCAGCAGTAGGAAGTAGGAAGGAGTAGTAGCAGTGATGGTGGCTCCTTCAGACCAAATGTTATACAAACATTGGCCAATAGCATTAGTAAATAATATAGCTCTTTGCGAAATAAATGTTTGTCTTGAGGAGTAAGCAAACTTTGGGAAGAGAAACCACTTTCATATTTGTCGAGCCACAGGATTAGCGACCAAAACTGCCAATAAGTTGAGGTTCCGGGAGGAGGAGGAGGAGGAGGAAAAAGAGAGGAGATTCAGGGAAATTCATGCAGGGAATGAATGTCAGTCGAATTTCTTGGAACGTTTTAACTTGTCGTCCAATATTTTCTCTCTCTCTCTCTCTCTCTCTCTCTCTCTGTTTTTAAACTTTTCCTCCAGGAACGACTCTTCTTTGTTCCATTTTGAGGCTGAGGCGTAGTAGCCTTTCCTGGGAAAATTATCATATTATTTTTTGGTAATAGGCACTTTCCCACAAAAGCTCCTTCCTTCCTTTCACCGTCGGCCCCGCCGCAATTCCTATCCTACCAAATTCCCATCTAAAAACAAAATTCCCGAGCACTAAATCGAATAGAGAATGCTATTATTTATAGTAGTGGCGCTACAAAAGGGGTATTCATTGGGCCCGACTTTAGCACGCTCTTATGACAGCCCCACCAAATATATTTAGTGTAATATAATTTTTCAACTTTCAAGTGCCCTTACAACTCCACTCCCATTTATCTTTTGAATCTTTACATTACGACGAAAATAAAGAACCAAGCCAGTCCGCCGCTGCTGCTGCTGCCGCCGCCGCCGCGTTTCCCCTTCTTTTTCTTCAACACTTTTTTTTATATATATATTTTATTTTATATTCATTCCATTCCCCACCATTCCATTTCGTTTGGTTGATAATAATAATAACTGGCTAAGCACACTACTCGTCTTCTTCTTCTTCTTCTTCTTCTTCTTTTCCAACAATGGCCATAATCTGGGGGAAAAGTACTCGAAAATATTATGAGAAAGACATTGGATTTCCATTTTGGGATGTATTACCCACCCTATATATTTCACCCAGGCAAATTAATTTTCGACCAAATGACATTCGAAGCCAAGATGCTGACATAATGTGGTAGTAAGGAGGGGAGATAAGTGTGCCCATTGCAAAAAGTCGAGAGAGAGAGAGATGGAAAAAATATTATCTCGTTCGTTTTTGTCATGAAATTCCATCGATAGTACGTTATGTTCCACTGACTGACTGTTTTATTAATTGCGAAAAAGGGCAGGCTGAAACAATGAAAAAGGAAAGAGGTGGTGGTAGTCGTACAAGAAGTACCTCACATGAAGAAGGAGAAAAAAAGTGACAAAAAAACCTTTTCTATGGGGAGTCCCCCGCAGCAAGCAAGCAAGCACTCTGTCTACACAAGTATTAAGTATGTTATCCTGGTTGCAATATGCGACTTCCGTCGTCGGAGGCCCCTCTTTCAAACTAAATGGGTATATATAAAAGGGTAAAGGAGTGGATGCGGAGGTAGGAGTAATAATAATAATATAGACACTGGGTTTTTTTATATAGGATGATTGTATTACCACCACCGCGTCGCTGGAGAAAAAAAAATGTTGAAAAAACTAAGTGGTACTCTGGGTGGCTGTGAGAGAGAGAGAGAGAGGAAAAGCTGAAAATCAAACTGATGAGTCAAGTTCTTTTTCTCTTTCGGATATTATTATTACAGATAGAGAAATAGTTTTATTGTTGTTCCCAGCAAATAATTCATGGCTAGTTTTATGAGTCTGAATATTTTTCTGATATAATGGGCTCCTCCGTCGTCGTCGTCCTCGGATGAGGACCACGGATGAGCCATGAGCTTGGACCAGAGGACACCTTTTTCCTATACTTCACCTACTCTTCCTCTTACTCCGTCTCAGCTAAAGTGGGGCCGAGAGAGAGAGAGAGTAAAGAAAAGGCAGAGGAAGAGGCTCATTTCGGGAGTGATCCCCCAACTGGTATCATGTTTTACGGGTCCGGCTGCCAGTAAATAGTCATGAGAGGCAGAGAGAGAGAGGGAGAGAGACGGGGAAATTCCATAAATTTTCTAACGGGAAAGTAAAAGGAGAAAAACAGCGGGTGGGAAATGGGAATCAGAGAGTTCTAAAAAGAATCGCTGCTCTCCTCACTCACTCCTTCCTCCTACTGCTCCTATATATGGTCCTACTCGAAATTGATAAAAGAACTTGCTACATACCTTCAAAAGAAAAAAAATATATATAAAAAAGAGATGGGAGCTCGCGGTGGTAGAAGAAATTCTTCTCTTTTTTTTGGCTATTTGACTTAAGCTCATGCATCCATTTCCACCACCGTTTCAGTCCACCAAAAATCATATATTCCATGGTCTGTTTACCGTTCTCAACTTCTTAACCTGCCTGATATAACGAACGAGCCGCTACTGCTCCTTTCCTTAAAAGAAAGAAAAATAAAATCATTCTTTTCTCTCTCTCTCTCTCTCTCTCTCTCAAACGCCGTAAGTCAGTTTGTTTGTATGTCTGGGCATTTGAGAGGCCGAAATGTGCTCAAAGCCTAGCACACCATATAATAAAGTAGTACTATTTACTTTGTTGGATATTATTATTCTCCAAGAAGCTATAAGGTTTCCGTTTTTATTTTTTGTGTGCGTGTTATTTTAGAGAGGTGATGTTTTTAGCCCTCATGTATTTTTTCTGTGCGGGGATTCTGTCAAAATGTGGCAGCTTCCTATATTGCAGGGCTCTATGCTATGCGTTGGCATAAAATAGACCTCAGTCGTAGACACCCTTGCTTGTCCCATTACAAGCACTCACTTGCTCCATCCTCGCTCCCTCCCGCTCCTCCACGCTTCACTCCAACAACAGCCATTTTTCCAGAATTCTCCTTCTTCCTTCCTTCCTACTTACTTACTACTTCAAAACCGACTTTACTGGATCTTAATGTAATAATAAGGCTCTATGCTCTTCTGGTGGAACGGGAGAGAGTTTTTCGTAGGGATATGCCTTGTTGAGAAAGAAAGCGGCGGCTAAAGTCCATTATTTTGTAATGTGCAATTTTTGGGGATTTGCGGAATCTCCAGACTGCTTTATTAGTTTTGGAGGAGAAGGAGGAGGAGGAGGAGGGTGGCCAAGCTGTGGGCAGAAATGGTTAATTTATTCATCCATTAATTTTTGACCGCTCTTCCTTCCCCATTAACTCGGGTGGTGTGGTAGTGGTGGTTTATTGATATAAGGCTAATATCCTGGAGATTAGGGGAATCGCGAGGGGAACTCGGAATGAGTAATCTTTTAACTTGTTTCCCTGAATATTTAATGATAAGACTCTCACTCCGTCCGTACATCCAAATTACAACTCCCTCCCAAAACATTCCAGCGAGACAAATGAGCCATGGCTGTGAGTACGTACGTACCATCGTCATTATTGCCCGCCGCCTTGACACCAAGACTACTTGGGGCCATTTTTTGGGGCTAAAGTTGAAAACGTATTACAAAAGCAGAGATGGAGACGACCTCACCGCCACCCCACCAAAACACCACCACCACCGGTCTACCAACCTAAAAAAAACTGGAGGGAAAAGGGAGCTTTCTTTTCCGCTTTCGACATCCTTTTCATGATGGATCGCTCCCAGCTCCCAATAACTTCTCCTGTCCAAAGGTACACAAACACACACACGCTCTCTCATTTCCATGCAATTATTCCCCCTGAAATGTTTTTCCACCTTTTAGACACCACTACCACCACTACAACGCATTATTTTTTTCGCCCATCCATGCCCACCTTGTCCCTGTCATGTCATGATCCTTTGTGACTGACTGACTGTGAGAAAAGGAGAAAAAAGGTGTGTTTTGATGCAAAACCACTCTTTCTCTCTACTCTTTTAAGCTCAATCATCCGCCATTACTTTCGAACAGAGAGGAGGGATAATCGGAGTAATGCAAAAAAAAAGAAAGGCAGACAGAGAGAGAGAGAGATATTTTCCACTGGCTTTTATTTTTCTTAGGTATTTTTTTCTCTTCTCTTTTTTCGCTGGAGAAAATGAGGTGAGGGAGGGAGAGAGAGAGAGAGGGGAAGAGGCAAAAGTGACATGCAACATGATACCCAGAATCATAGCAGACTCTAAAAGTTAATCCATACGAAGAAAAAAGTAGTATTATCCCTGCCATTTTCCCTTCTTCTTCTTCTTATTCCCTCTCTGCCAGGCTCTTCTTGCCTTCTTGCCTTTTCAATCCCATCTTGAAGTGAAGCATCATTAAACGGAGGAGAGCAGGGATTTTTTTTCTGGGATATTTCTCTCTCTCTCTCTCTCTCTCTCTCATTCCCTTTTCTTCTTATTCTTCTTGTTCTTTCTCTCCTCTCCTCTCTGTTATTTCTTCTTGTAAAGTGAAATTCTGAGTGTGAGTGATCGACTTTAACGGGATTTGATTACAGAGGAATTTTTGTAATTCAGGGTGAGCTGTGTGTAATGTGGTCGTGGCGGGGTTATGAGGGTTTTGTTGAACACACGTTAAAAAAACCAAGCCAGACAACCAAAAAAAAAGCAACCTCTCCAGGAAAGTGTGTGTAGTTTTTTAGCCTTTTAACTCTCTGACCCGAAATAAAAAGAAGACGAAGAAGAAGTTTTGAGAGAGAGAGCAGGTAATATGCCGGGAAACAAGTGAAGGAAAGACAGATTTTTTTTCTTTTAGCCCCGCTTCCATTCCTTGTCTGTCCTCTGCTTTTCCTTCGCAAAAGAAAGAAGGGCAAGTGGAAAAACTGAGAGAAAACTAAAATCCTCTCTTTTCACAGGCTTTCGACAATCAAATACCACATCTCTAGTCATTTTGTCCATATCATTTCCCATGTAATGGGAGACTTGTACAGTTCAAAAAGTAATGGAAATTGGGCTTTATAGAGGGGAGAGAGGGAGAGGAGAAGAGAGAGCTTTTCATTTCATGTCGTAAAGGAGAAGAAAAAAATGCACATACACAACCAACCAAACCCCCTTTTTCCGCTTTGTTCCTTGGTCGTCGTCGTTTTTGTTCTTAAAGATGTTGGCGGATATAGGCACGGGGCTGCGGATAGGAAGAGAGGAGAGTCCCATTTTTTTCTTACGTGAGATTCGCTCCTTCCTCTCTTCCTCTTGTCGAATATATAAATACACAATTCCGCAAAAAAAAAGACGGAGCAGCAGAAGGAGGAAGAAGAAGAAGAAGAGGAAGGAAAGAAAAAAATGTGTAACAGTTCTGAGTCACGATCACCGGGAAAATAGTCGTTTAATGGATCCTCTCTCTCTCCCACTTTTTCACGACTACAATTCAAGAAAGATGTTCAACCTTCTTCTTTTTTTCATTTTCTTCGAAAAAAAATCATCATCCTCATCATACTCTCTGGTTCCACGACCGCCACCACCACCACCGACTGGGTGGGTGTCTAGGTATATAATACAGTGAAATAACAACCGGCACGGAACTCTACAAACTCCGTTCGTCGTCCTTGTTTTAAAAAAAGATGAGGCTGAACACCACCGCTGCTGCCGGTTCATGTTCTGGAAAAAATAGAGTTTCTTTTTTTAGGGATATGGCAATGCTGCTGCTGCTGCTGTGCGTGATGTGATGTGGTTGTGTGTGTGTGCGTCGTCGTCCAACTGCCAAAAAATGCATTATGCATGCATCCCGGCGACGACATCCCTGCAAACGAAGGAACGAAACGAAACCTGCTGTTACATTACGTGAGGATTATCCTCATCGCTTCTTCGACTCGACTTAAAATCCTTTTTCCTTTCTCTCATGTTGTTCTTCTTTTACTGTAAAAAAGGATATGTGCGTGTTTCAACTCCTTCTCTCGTTGTCGTCGTCATCCTCTGAGGATGATCTGCTAACTGGCAAGTTTATAACGGGTCTCACCCATTCCCATCTCCCTCACCCACCTCTAGCTCAAGCTCAGGTGTATAAAGAAAAAGAGAGAAGGAAGGCTGAAATGAAAAAGAGAGGAGGGGTGAGAAATCCAGATTTTTTTTTATCTTCTCCTCGATATCCGATATTAAAGGAGGGTAATCCGGAAAATCTTTCTTTCTCTCTGGGTTGTTTAGTGTAAACAAAAAAAAAGTGTAAGGGCGAGGAAGAGTACATATAGTTGTTAATTAAAGTGTGTGTGTTTGTGTGTGTGTAGCCCACTGGCAGCCAATTTCTTTGTTTTAAGCTCATTACCTATACGCATTTAAACACAACAACACGGAGGTGTATTCTCCCATTTAATTTGTCATTACGGGAAGCCCCTCTTTCTCTCTCTCTCTCCGCTGCCTCCTCTCACTGGAGCCAAAACAAGCACTTTTCGGGTTTATATATATATATATATATATATATCCTTTTTCCCAAAGAAAAAAAAACATGTCTAGTCCGTTGTTGTTGTTGTTGTGTTAGCTTTGCTCTATACACTTGTATTCTAGTCCGCTAGTAGAGACATCACGAGTTGAAATATCCTCGTGTAATTTGGATTTAATTGTCCCTACAATTTTCTAATGGGTGAATTTGTCCTAATAAACTCCTCCATTTGTCCAACTTACTCTCTCTCTCTCTTTCTCTGTTCCATTTTCCTCTGCAAGTGGAATTGTCAGCCTATTCCCCTCACTCCCTCCATATCCCACCACCAACACCAGAGTAGTTTGAGTATGCTTTTTGTTGGCTATATGAAAACAAAAATGGGCTTTAGTGTGCTGGGCTAATGGCTATGCTAGACCAATATCCAGCGAGAGAGAGAGAGATAGAGAGGGAGAGAGAGATTATATCTTTTCCAGGACGCTCGGCGACTCTCCTTTCCTTTCCTTTTTCTGCTTACAAGCCTTGAAGGGATACAGATGCTCTATGCATATTATCTTTCCTATTACATGGTTGTAAAATTTTGTAAACAAAATGCAAGTCAACAGCAGCAACTTTTCCAAGAGAGAGAGAGAGAAACCCAAAGCCAGACAAGTTGGCTGGCTTGGAGCAACATAACATAAAGAAGACGAAGAAGAAGAGAAAAAAAGGGGGTCGCTTCCTGCTACAGTTATCTTACTATATCGGCTTTCTCAAAGATTCCACCAATTTGCTCCAATTTGCATATCAAGAAAAGTAACTAAGAAAGAGAAGAAGAAGAAGAAGCAGAAAAAAAAATTAAGGAGTCAGGAGGGTAAAATTAATGTGCCTTTCAGATTAATATGCTAATGCATCTATTATTCCCCTTTTTCATGAAATCCTTTTGAAATCCAGCCACATGAACTGTGGTGAATGCAAGAGAGAGAGAGAGAGAGAGAGAGAAATAATGACGGCGGGTTGGTGGACTAGGACGACACGTACGGATCCCGGCTAGGCTCGCTTCCTCCGGTTATTTAAAAAATGTTTCCACTTTTTTCCACTACACAATATAATATAATATTATCCGACATACAATAAACGATTTCCAGCAGTTTGTTATGCAACAGCAACATAATAATAATAAAATTAGAATGTCAGAGAAAAAAAACCGGGCTCCACTGTTTTCCCCACTTTTTCCCCTGGAACCACCAGAGTGCTGAGAGCATGTAAAAACCAAAAGCCAACAAGAACACGCAAACAGCATTGGTGGTGGTGGTGGTGGTGGTGGTAGTAGTAGTAGTTGTAACCTCCGAGTTGGAAATTTCCGGTGCTTGTCCTATTCTCCTCTCACTCTCATTCTCTCTTTTTCTTCAGTCCTTCCTAAAGGAATTTATTTATTTTTTCCCCTTGCATTCTATTATTTATTTTTTTTGTCTAGAAAGAAGAAGAGGATCCGGGAAGAGCAAGGCAAGGCCCAACAAGACGATTGGAGTAGCAGCTCACTCTCAGTCAGTAGCAGAGCAGACGACAGGCAGACACTTTGTTTCTTCAACCCCGCCACGTACCCACTTTTAATATGTTTAGCAGGTTAGCGCTCGCTCACCTTTGTTAAGTTTAGCATTATTGGCTAAATTCAGTTGGAAAGGGAAAGAGGTTGGAGGGGATTCGCCTTGAGGGACCTGGTTGGAAGGCAGCAGCAGCAGCAGGAGTCCTTTCGTTTCAGGCTCTGTTTTTGGAACAAAAGGCACACACAGCCACACAGCCTGCATAATATAACTTGCAGCTTCACGGGGCAAACGAACCTCTACTCTATCCCTTCCTATCCCAACTAAATTTTTCATTCCCGGCTCTGCATCTGCTCTCACAGCGAGAGGGAAAGAAAGAGAGAGGCTGTCTGGGAGAAAAAAAGTTAAAGGACTTTGCTCCTCGACTAGGATTGACTACCGTGAAACTCTTATAGTGGTAGAGACGTGACGGTCACCACCACCGTTTCCCCCTTTTTTGTAGCAACACATAAAAACTCCATGTTAAAAGTCAACAGAGTCTTCAACTCCGCAGCAGGCAATGAAGGAGGCAGAGAGAGGAGCGGACCAGACTCGCTTCCACCTTCGGTGGTGGGACACAACTCTGTTCTGCTCTGCCTCAGTTTGTTTCCCAAGTGTGCTCCGACCGACTCCGTCTTTGTCAATTACATTTCTCCCGATCAGCTGCTCCTTGATGGGCTCATTATAGAAATGGGAAATATTAACATTCCAACCAGTCGAGAAGGAGAGAGAGAGAGGAGAGTAGAGAGTGGAGAGTAGGTAGTGATGCCGGGACTTGACTTGGAAATGTATATAAAGGCTTCTTCATCTCCGGCGGAATTGGAAGTTATTTGCCTTCTCATCGTCGTCGTCCCCTTTCAGGAAAATAGGGTATGAGGAGAGGGAGCGCTGCCGTTCATTCCCCAATTGCAGTTTGACTCCAACTAACTCCATATCGTCCGTGTTCCTCCATTCCCAGACAAGATGCAGCACATATTTGTTTAATGATATCGTACCATTATTATACCAATGATATAAAAAAAACTTGCTTTTTTTCGCCGGGGAAACCTGATCCCCATAAACTTGAGTGAGCCTCTACCGCACGACGGTTGTTGCAATTGTGTGGAAGTGGAAAGGTGAGCAGTTTTTTTTCTCACTCGAAATCCTGGCCCAAATAAACTATATATATATACATATTTATATATCCAATGGGAAATGGGTCGGTGGTGGAAGTGGAAGAGAGGTTTGGCAAAGCCACTTTTTTGCTTTCTCTCACTTTCTCTCTTACTTTCTCTTGATTTTTTCTTCCAACTCATAAGCCTCTCCACTGGTAAAATGCATTTTTTTGAAGATAAAAAACACTTACTTTTTCCCCCATCTCAAAAACTTCACAAAATTTTCCTTGTTTTTCTCAATTACAAGAAGAAAGCATGTGAATCCAACTACAGACAGAGCTGCTGCATCTACCTGACTTTTCTCTTTTTTTGTTCTCCTGCTCTTTTTTTGAGCCTTTCCCAAGCCTCCTCTCCTTTAAACTACGGTAATTTCAAAAGATTTAAACTGATTGTGTTGTTAACCGACAAGGATTCTTTCTTTTTCTCCCAATGCGAAAAAAACACATTGTTTTTTCTTCTTTCCTTACACATTTTTCCTGCTCCTTTCCACGACCAACTCGCCATTGAGCCATCTGTTACTACAACTCCTACATCCTACGTTTCTCTATATTAAGTATTATACATTATATACTTATGTTTCCTTTCGTTCTCTCCTCCATAAGTTTCTACACTGGTCATACATTGATTAAAAATTCTGTGTGATTGCGTGGCAAACATGTTCTCCACCCATGTTTTACCTCCATCGCTACAAGGAACAAAATGAGCCAGATCGAATACTAATTCGAAAATCAACTTCTTCCTTCCTTCCTTTTCCTCCTTTACTTCTTTTCCTCCAAGAGCGCGAGCGACTAATATCAAAAGTGAGGAGAGAGCGAGCGAACGAGAGAGTGTTGTAATAAGTGTGATGTAAAGTATTGCTCCACTCGTTTTCCCACTCGCCCCTCGCCCCATTTCTTGGATCAACTAACAAGGACACCGACAGGCAGAGAGAGAGAGAGAGAAAAAAAGAAAAGAAGGCACTTAAAAAGGAGAAAGAAAGGCCACCTCCTCGGGTGGCACATAACATATATCTATATATATATATATATATATATTAGGAGAGTAGTTGCTCCAACTTTTTTTCTCCTCTCTTGTCTTCTTCCTCTCTCGGAAAACAAAAAAAAGTGGGGGCAAAGGTAAAGCAATTGATTGCCACTAGTAGGCATTATTGATGCATTTATATTATTACCTCTCTCATTCTCATAATGCTGGAAAAAATACAAAGCGACAGCCGGGAAGAAGGAACACACTTAACCAACAACTCCACCTCATAACTATTCCCCAGGAGTCTGTTCTTATGGAAAGGGGAAAATGCCACGTAAAATGGGTTACTTCTTTCTTTCTTTCTTTCTTTTTGGAAATGCTGCTCCTCTCGGTTAGATTGGCCGAAAGACTTTGTGTACAACTTTTACTTTTTTCTCTTCTTCTTCGGGCTTGGGCTCCACACCACACTGTTTTTCTTTTTGTTTCAGTTGAGTGCAGAGAGAGAGAGTAGTAGATTTATCGAGTAAAAAGTGAGCAGAATAGTTGATTTTTTTTTCTTCTTCTTCTTCTTGTATACAACTGGGCTCAACACCACCACCAACTATACTCCTTCTCTCCCTTTTTTGTTTCATATCTGATGTACTTTTTTCTCTTTTTTATTTTGCTGTTTCCTCTTAATATTTTTTTTCTTGGTATTATCCGCCGACAAGACTTGTCGTCATGAATAAGTCACAATAGTTATAACGAGAAATCTTATTTTTTTACACGGAGGAGCATAGTGAGCAGCGAGTAAAAAGCTAAACAAAACTCGGCTCTTTTTCCCCTCTCAGCGAAATGCGGAGGGATATGGAGGACGAGAGTGAAACAAGTGTTTTGAGAAGAAAGCACACTAAACTACATGATGATATAACCAACAAAAACCCAGTTATAATTTACTTTTCAAGCTTTCTCTCTCTCTCTCTCTCTCGCATTTCCCCTGTCTTCCTTTTTCTCTCCCTTCTTTACTGCTCCGGACAAAAATCATTCGTTTGTGTTATCATCAACAAGAGCCAACGGACGGATGCGAAATGCTTAAAGGTTGGCTTTACCACTTTCAACCTTACATAACTCCTCATCATCATCTGCTGTTCCTGGTTTTCTTCCTTTCAAGGAAAAAGAAAAATGCGAATGTGAAGAGGATGTATCATTCGAAGAGTGGGAGAGGCTCCTCAAATTGGACAAGAAATGGTGTGGTTTGGTAAAGGTTACAGGAAAAAAAAAGAGAAATAATGTTCTTATTATTGTTATATATACATCTGTCGGGTGGTGTATAACTCACATTTAAACTATTTCCCACCCACCCTGCCTGCCTCCGTCAACTGCTTTAGAGAAAACGGAGCAACATTTTACAGACGCCAATTTTATAAAAAGCTGAGCGGTCTTGGGACACTTATTTCCCCGAATGAGTCCATTTAATCCAAGACTCCCCCCTTCTTCTCTGGAATACTATATATACTTATGTGGAGAAAACAGAAAGCAACTTTGCCCTTAAATGATGTGTATAAACGTGCCCAAATGGGGAGCTTGGCAGGCAGGGTAGGGATTGTCCTCGAACTCGATGGCTGGAAATTGAGGACACTATTTTTTCTTCGCCTTCTTCTTTACTAAACCAATTTTAAATATATTCTGACGAAACTGTAACGAGAGATCAGTATCAGACAGATAGATAGATACATATATGGGCTATCTATCTAATCCATCTCAGTTATTACGGAGGCTACTAGCTACAAATAAAGGAGAGGTTCGTGTTTTTTCTTCAGTTTTTTTCTTTCTTCATTTCCCTTTTTTTCACATTCCCCATATTCAAGCCGAGCCCGGTAACAAGGTGGCTTCTTGGAAGGACTATAGCAGTCCCGAGTTGTTAGGTATGCCATCCAGGCCAAACTCTAGTTTTCTCTCTCCCTCTCTCTAACAACGCTCCTTGTCGATGATGGGTCACCATGGTTTGGGTCCAGACATTCCCTTCCTTGCTCCCATTAAAAATGCAGTGAAGGTAAGAGGACGACGAGGACGGCAGTGGACCTCGACCAGAAAGAAAGGGTCAGTGGTGATCTAGGTTGAGGGAAAAAATGGGTTGAAGAAGGAGGTTGGTTTTCCTCCTCTTCTGGAGTAGTAAAGTGGAGTGTACGAGACAAAAATTGAGGAAGCTTGAAGCAAGGAAACATGTCAGAAGAATGTGTTTTCTCATCATATTTAAATTCACATATAGCCAGAGAGAATCTCCAAACCTCGAATCCATGTATTTTATCAGTGTCTCTATACTTTTTTTTCAAACACGTTCCCAAGCCCAAGCTAACAAGCCGTACTCGACCGTTTTCTTCAACAGAGGGAAAAAGGGGAAGAAGTAGAAGAAGAAGGAAAAACAACATATATACACGTATATAATAATAATAGATAAACGGAGGAAGAAGGTTGGAGGTTTGGGTTGGGAGGAGGGGGGAGAAGGAGTACAAAGACTCGTCACTCGTCAGCGGTTGAACACATATCGTTGAGGAATGTACACGGAAGACAGAGTGGATGTTCCAGTTGTAGAACAAGGAGACTAAAAGAAGAAGAAAAAAACCTTTTCCACTAGAACTAACTAGTTTCCTCTCTCTCTCTCTTTCCAAAAAAAAACCTTCAGACTTGGTTTTCTTCCTAGTATGTGTACTACATCTTGTCAGCATTTTTGTATTATTATACTCCAGCTCTGCCCGCTATTGCTGAGAAAATACAAGACGAAGAAGAAGAAGAAATAGAAGAGAAAAAAATACCACGCCACGATGACGACGAGGGTGGAGGGGCAAGGCAAGGATGTGTGGTGGTGGCTGGGGTTGGGAAAGAATAAGATGGTAAAAAGATGCGCCAATAATAATACACTATAATGTATGTATCTGTATTTTTTTTCCTTGTGTGTGTTCCTTGTTATTTGAAATGGAGATCACGTTTTTGGACAAGTTTTAGTGGCTGGCCTCGGCTTGATCTCCTTCTTCAACTATCCCCGATTCTCTTCTTCCATTTTCGACACATCCTCCTTTTACCTCTCCCACCCAACTTCCCTTCCCTTCTGTTTTTTTTCTCTCTTCTCCGGTGGTGGTGGTGGAGGTGGTTATGCCTCTGTGAGCAAGAATGGAGGGAACGATGAACGCAAAGGCTACTACTCACTCTGCTGCAGCACTTGAGAGTTGGAGGATTCGTATGGTTTTTCTTCTACCAGGAGAAAAGTGGGCAGCGGAATACTTACTAGGCGAGAGAGCTCTACCTCGTGGTTTATTTTTTCTAAAAAAAACTGACAATATGTGTGTGGCAAGTGGTATTGGCTTAAGGTATGTTCGTTGGGAAGGAGGAAATAGGAAATAGTAGTAACTCCTCTGTTTTTAAAATGCTATATGGTTTCTCCTGAGGAGTTGTTGTTGCCCCGGCCGCCTGGCTCTCCACTCCACACACACAGTTTTCTACTTGGTCATGAGAAATTTTTCGCAATTCTAAGTATTTATACATGGGCTTTTGTGTGTCTTTCGCACTATATCTATTTTCCTTTACTTTACTAGTGCTCTCTCTCTCTCTCTCTCGCGTTCCCTCCGTTCATTGGGATTGGGACGACGGCGGCGGCGGGTTTCCCTCTCTGAAATGGTGTAACACCACACCTGTCATGACTCTGAAGTTGGAGAAGCTTTCTCGTCGGTCCGCTGTTTTATTTTATTTTACCATTTCCTTTATTTTTCGCGCAGTTGGTGTGTAACTTGAGGCAAATTTTGCTGAATACTCTTTTCTCTCTCTCAATCTCTCTCTCTCTCTTCTTCCCACTTGCACTTTTCCTCTCCCATTTTCTTCTTCCATCTCTTTTCCATTATTTTCCCCCTTTCTGGCCAAAAACCGTCAATCCCATTCATTTAGAGAGAATAAGGGAGAAAAGCTTTCTGGATTGTGAAATGTTGGCAGCAATAAACTAAATATACGCCGCGTGTTGTTTTTTTTTTCAGGAAAAAAGGGAAAGTAGGTATGCTATATTATTATGCAGGTTGTCTCTATGTTGGTCCTCTAATGGAATGGCATTATTGCGACACGACGAGAAAGTTGGATATTTGGAATTCTGGATTCGAATTTGGATATATATATATATAAAGAAAAAGTGTGCAGGTAGACAGGGATACGTCGTGTCGTCTTCCGGTGGAAATATCCGACTCATCACGTTATCCCAGCTGTCTCTTGGCTAATGGCATGGAACGGAAGTTGACAGATTTGAGCTACACTTTTTTTTATTTCATTGCTTTTCCCTCGTGTCATATTGCAAATTTATCATAATACTTCATGCCCATCAGGGCCGCGTCAGGCCGCCCGTCATTCCTACACACACTCTTCTTAAAAAACGGGATCGTTGTCAGGGGGAACGGGACGGGGAACTGGGGAGGAAATGCTCCGATCCCGGATGATGATATCGAATAAATAACATGTTTTTCCCCTCCCTTCTTCCAGGAAGCAATTCAAACAAAAAAATGGAATCACGTGATCAATTCAGCATGGCAGCATGAGCCTTAAAAAGAGAGAGAGAGAGAGGGGGGGAAGTAGAGGAAGGTATTTCACGGGGATTTAGAGGCATCGACTTGAGTAGGGATTTGGTTTGATAAAATTAAAAAAAGAAGGTGAAATGGGTAGAGGATCCGTTATGAAGTGAAATGTAGAGGAGAAGAGAGAGCCCTATACCACACGGCTTCTCAAATGTTGTTGTCGACCTTGATTCGCAAGCTAAAGACTTTGGGAGAGCCAAAAAAATCAAAAATCCATCGATGTATGAACATGAGCACTTTTGATGCAGACAACTTTTGCGATTTTCGTCCCCCCCCCTCCCCGTCAATCTTGCCTTGCCTTTTGCCTCCTCCGCATCTCCTCCTCACGCTCCTCTTGCTTTTAGGCGAGCGAGCGAGCTCCGCTCCCGAAAAAAAATATAAAAGTCTAAGTCTAAGTATGAGTGTTTTCAGGCAAGTTTCACAAAAGTTTTCCATCAAACGTCCCATGAAATGCTCAGTGGTGACGTGGCGAGGATCAAAAGAGACCACTGACAGTTTCCCCCGAGTCCCAATAGAGCTCCTACCCCAGGACTCTCGGTCGGTGTAGTAGTCGCTCAGTCAGATTCAGAGAATGTGTCACAAGTCAAAAACTACTACTACTACTACTACTTTCTACTACTCCTTCTTACGCTTCAGCCTACATACCCGTACTACATTCCGGAGGGGAAAATACACACATCCTAGCAGCTTCACTCCATCCATTAGGGGAAACTTCACTCCATACGTGCATTCCCTCCCTCCCTGCTGCATGAAGAGAGAGAGAGAGAAAATCGTGGTTATTTACGTGAGTTTTGGCAAGAAGATGCTCATTCAAGCAAAATTCTTATCCAAAAAGCTCGAAACTCCTTTTATCTCATTCGTGTCGTTGTTTACGCTTCAAAAAGAATAACGCTTGAACTTCACAACATAACACTACTACATTATATAATATATATGTACTGCTTACCGCTTCACATTGCACACCCACCATCACCACCACCCGAAGAAAACACGAGTAAATAGAGCAAACTACTCACTCACATTTTTGTCCTTTCTCGGCCGGGCTGTTATGCTGTGCAATAATGCCACCCGCTCCCAACTGCCACCACCACCATCACCCAAGAGTACACACACACACACACACACAAACATATGTGCTCTGCTCTACTCTACTCCATCCACGACACAGCAAACTCGACATTATGCAACCCAGTTTTTAAAAGGACGCACGGGATGGAGAACAACAAGGAGAAAGAACGAGGAACAAAATAAAAACGCAAATATTATGGACGGATCTTGAGATGAAGGAGAGGAGAAGGAGGAGGAGGAAGAATAAGAAGAAAAGCAACTAACTCATTCATTCATTCACCCTCTGTGAGATATCATTCCTGGGCTCTGGTTTCCCAACAAATGCGGTTCCCCATCTAGAAAAAAGAATCTCCCGTGAGTGTGTACAGCCCATTACCATCATGCTATCCATCTCTTTGCATTATTTGCTCACGTCAACCTACTTTCTTCCTTGTAGAGAGAGAACAAGGCGAGCGTTCAGCGAGCACTAAACCATATCTAAAACTGGAGCAGCACACTACGAAAGAAGAAGAAGAAAGAAAAAAATCTCCCAAAAAACAAAGGAAACAAAAAACCCTACATTATGAGATTTTTTTTCCGGGGATGATAGGGAGAATAAAAAAATGCATTTCCCCTCATTCTTCCTCTCTCCCTTTCTCTCTCACTTACTTTTTTTGCAAACAAAAGCTGCAACAAAGAATGAGTAAAAATGGAGCAATATCAGATTTGCACGACTCGTAAAAAGGCAACGTTGGTGGTGCGGTGGTAAGATAGGTGGTTGTACGTGCGTAACCTGAATGATAAAACTGGTTGCGCTGCACTACTTGCTCTCCGCCACCACCGCACTCTCAACTACTCCATCCAGTTTAATAAATGACGGAGGAGAAAGCAGAGAGAGAGAGAGTGAGAGAGAGAGAGAGGAGGAAAAAAAAACTCGTCTCATCTTCAGCTCAGCTCAGTAAGTAGGAGCAGCAGCAGAGCAGACAGTGGGACAGATGCTAAGAGGTTTACGGTGGGGTTTTATTTTTTTTATATATTTAAGAGTTCCAGATGTTTGGACTTGACTAATGGAACGAATCCATCCATTATCTGCATGTAACAGCAGCGAGTGAGTAGTATATATGGAGTTCCTCCACTCCATATATACCGTCTCCTCCTTATCTGCCTCCTCCTCCTCCTCTTCAAAAAAAAAGAATATACACTTAACCCAAAATGGGAGAATATGGGTAATGACACGGGAGGATTACTTGAAATATTAGCCCGGTTCATGTATCATCAGCGAGCCTACCTGCTCTTCTCTCGAACCCCCTGACGTCCCCCTGGGGAGGGAGGGAGGAATATTGAGAGATTGAAGAAGGTATGAATACTTACTGCTCCTGCTGCTGCTGCTGAGGATATTGTGGAGCTGGAAAATACTTATATATAAAGCAAACTTATTTATTATGTGCTCAGGCTGGTTGGCTTGGCTATGGCTGCGTGAAAAGGAGCAATTTAGGATTTATGTCTTCACTTTCCAGCGGCTAATGCTACTCCTTTCTATATCGCCCCCTCTAAATAAAGACTTGCATGAGGGGAATGGGGAAACATTGGACACTAACTCTTGTTGTGTCGGGCAACATTATTATTATTATCATCGTCATCCTTGGAAGGAAGAAGATGAAGAAGATATTGCAAATTGCAATAACAACAATAACAAGAAGGTGACTCAATTTTCGTACGGGATGATGGAGGTTGCGGAGTTGGAGTGGAGCTGACTGAAGTGTTATGAATCTGACAGAGAAATGGGAGTAGTTACTTTTCTCAAGCTCACAGTTTAATCAGGGGAAATAACGGAGAGCGAAAAAGGGGAGTAGTAAGTATTATGATACGACCGGCAGAATATTCCTCTTCTAGTTGAGATTTACTTGGGATTTTCGGAAATAATCGTCAAAATGAGCCACCTCGTTTACCTCAAAGACTTGGCAAACCACTGGCTGCTGGTAGGGGCACACTTAATATAATTTTCATCCCAAGTTTTCCCCTTGTTTTGGTGACAAAAATAAAGTTGAAGAGAGAGAGAGAAAAAACCGACTTTGTCGGCTTAACAAAGCTGCTGTTTGGAAACACCTCTGAAAAAAAATATCCTCATCCCTTCCTTCCCGGCTTTCCTTTCTTTCTTGGATGGAGTAGTAGAGTCAAGGAGTGAAATCCGTCGAAAGTTGAATGAAATCCGAAAATTTAATTAAGCAAATTGATGAGAGAAAATATAATTTTAGTCCTAAAATGAAAGAGAGACGAAGAGGAAGAAGAAGAGGGAAAAAACGGGAAATTGGTTGCATAAAAAAGACGGAGGGGGAAAGTGCCGACACGACGAAAGTTCTTTAAAAAAAGTACTCTAGATGAGAAGAGGAGGAAACTGTTTTGAGTTTTTTCTTCTTCTACTTTTTTGGTGGTGGTTGGTAGTGCGTGTGTAGCAGGTCCCATACTGGTTCTGCTGGATTGTTATTACTTGTCGCCTACTTCCATTATTCCCTCCACCACCAAAACTCCACTTGCACATTCCATTTTGTTGAAATGAGCAAGTCCAAGAGCAAGTGCAAGTTGCAAGCAGTGTTTGGCCAGAGTGACTGAGAACGGCCTCAAAGTGTCGGTTGGGATGTGCGAGGAGGAAACTGCTGAAACTACATTGCAATAGTAGACGACTACGTTGCAACGAGTTGAGAAGAGGTATCCCTCCAGCAGTGTAATTCCTTGTTGCAAAAAAAAAGTGTCCACACATTTTCTTTTTCAACTGTAATGTAATGATACAAATCTGACTAAAAACCCGAGACAAACTCGCCCTCTCCCTCCACTCTAGCCTGGTTTTTTTTTTTTTTTGGTTGACTCCCGCTTTCGGAGTGAGAGTGAGCTGTTTCCCACTTAAACTAGCTGCACATTTCCCGGACGCTTCTGCTATTTTTTTTTGACTCACTCTCTTCTTATTCAATATATATACCTAGCTGTTCCGTTCCCGGTTTATATTGTACCTCGTCTCGTCGACCTTCGCCTTTAGCACCTCCTTGTTCTCCTTTCTCTGCAGTCTGCAGGAGGAGAGAATATGGGAGAAATGTGGAAAGGAGAGGAGGTCGGGCGGGTTGACACCCTAGTCCCATTCATCAACCAGCAAATACCTCTCTGTCTTGACTAATCAGGGTAGTTAGTTATCCGGCTGACATGCGGGCGCTTTGGGTCAGGACGGAGTAGAACAAGGTGCTCCATCCAGTCCGCACCGCTTCTCTCCCCTGTCACGACCCAAAAAACCATTCCCCATTCTCCATGCTCAAAAAAATCGAGTTCAAAGCATCAGCAGTCCCTTCCTTTAAAAAAAATAAGAGACCGACTGTCGAAGAAACAACAAAGAGTTAGTTCTCCCTCTTTTTTCTCATTCACACTCTTTTTCTACTTATTTTATATAACTCGTAAAAATATAATATTATTATTGTATTCTGTAACCCTTTGAGGAAAAAACTCCTCGGCTTGTTGTTATTGTTAGCCAATGAATATGGGATCCTATTACATTACACTCATTCCTCCTTTTAAACCCTCCACATCACCACCGACCCCACATATTAGAGAGCAAAAGACGTAGTTTGCTCTTCCACATGCTTTTTTCTTTTCTTTTTCCCTTCCTTTTTTTCTTATATATTTTGCTTACAAGCAGCTTCGGTTTTACTACTTATATGCGCAAAAAAATCTAAAAAAAAAGAAGAAGAAAGCGTATTATTTAACTCTCAAACATCACAACTCGTCGGGCCGGCTCTGTTGTTACTGCTGTTGCTGCTGCCACACCACCACCACCACCACCACTTTTTTTCTGATGAGAAAATGAGGCAAGGAAATGGAAGAGAAAAGGAGAAAGACAGAAGAAGAAGAAGAAGAAGAAGAAGAAGAAGAAGGAAAAAAACGTTCCTTCGACTAAAGTTATGTCTTAAGTGAATGCTTAAAGTTTTTGTGTTGTGAGAGAATCAGAGCAGATGGTCTACTTGGCACGTTCAATGCTCATTTTTGTTGAGTTTTGTATTTATTTTTTTCTCTCTCCATCTCTCTCTCTCTCTCTCTCCACAATATTATATTTTAGTCGTCCACACACAGCTCAACTTGCACTTATATAAGCCTCACCAACCAACAACCGCACACAAAAATTATACATTTTTCTCCAACATTTTTGTTCCCTTTCGCACATTTGAGACAGGGAATAGAAAGGTATGAAAAAGCGCAACGCAGTTTCAGTTTACAAAAAAATACGAGTTGCATAGTAAAAAAAATGGCAAAGTAGAGCAGTTGGTTGGTTGGCAGTTGCAGTGGGTGCATTTTGGGTTTTTTTTAAATATATATTTCGTGGAACAACACCACCCAAAAAACGGATCCGCGCTATTTCTTTCTTTCTTTTTTCGTTTCTATTTTTTTTTTTTCAGGATGGAGGAGATACGTGCAACTTTAATTTTTTCAGAGTTATATGTATTTATGTTATTGTTTCCTCGATGAATGCATTCCGTACAAAAAAATAGCGTGAAACATGCGCCAACCTGCATGCATCCTGCTGACAATATGTGGAAAGAAGGAGCGAGCGACCGTCGAGTCGAGCTCCATGAAATGCATAACTATTTTTTTGAGACAACACATTTTTTTCCACAATTCCTTTTTTCATTCTCGTCGTGGTGTATATGAGACGATGTGATAATAATAGAGCTATATAACAGCAACCTACTTTTGTATGTTTACTGGAAAATTGTCTATGACAGCCAGCACAGCACCACCACCAACCACCTCGCCAAATACTTGCTATTTTTTGCGCAATTGTTTACGTGGTTGGTGGGTATGGATGGATGGACGAGGTGGATACATATTATGTAATACTGAAATACATATATATATTGTGGATGCTTGACAAAAAAGGTTATTACTCCTGAGCATATTGTAGTTTTGTAGTGTATTATATAGATTAGTGTGTCTCCATTTACTCTACATTTTCCCCTATTGTTATCATCATCATTCCCTTTTTACACATTTTCTTTTCCCTTTCACGACGACTCTCCCTCCCTCGTTTCACCTATTCTAAACAAGAAGAAGAATGAAGAAGAGAGAAGAGAGAAAAAAAAATACTTAAGTATTTTTCCCACTTTAAGACACTTAAGTATTTACTTACTTTCACTCCACTTGGCTACTTTTGTATACTACTACCCTTTTTTCAGGCATTCATTTCACTCGGAAAGTTTATACAAAACATGTGAAATATCTGAATATCTCTTTGTTAAACGGAATGTATGGCTATGGTTCTCTCGTTGTTGTGTGTGTGTGTGTGTGTTAGATGAAGTGAAACTGGTAGCAGCTGTATAAGAACATAATCCTTCGAAGAAAAAAAAATTTCTCTCTCTCTCTCTCTCATTCAGCCACTCACTTCGTCAGGGATCCTGCCCGGGTGGCTCTACCCCGTTTTTTTTTCTTAAAAAAAAATGAATCCACCAACTTTCACTCGACAAAAAAGATACATATAAACAACAAGAAAAAAGTAGTAGCATTCTTTTTTTTTCAGTTGAGGAGAACAGTTAGCCGGGTGGGTGTTTTTTTCTCTTCTATCCTCTTTTGCTGGAGAAGAGATAGATAGAGTTGAGTTGAGTGAGTGGAAACTGGAAACGGAGGGAAAACCCTAAAATGGATGGACAGATTTTTATTCGTTATGCCACTGCCACTGCCACCAACCACCACTATCATCCTCCTGCGAAAACAAACGAGTTGAGGAAAGAGAGAGCGCGGTCGGTCTGTTGGTCGGAGAAGAGAAATGCAAGTTCCAACAAAACTTGTTCACATTCTGAACTATACAGGCAATTTCTCAATGGTATTTGCTTTTAGCAGCCTACACAATGACAGTTCATCACGGTACTAAACAAAAAGAAAAAGGGCTGCGGAAGCTGTTGCTCTTTTTTCTCTCTAGTTCCATCCAAGAGGGAAATGGAAAAGGATTTTTGATAACAGGGAAGAAGCGGATCATTTATCGTGGGGAGCTCTCTCTCTATATATATATCCCTATCCTATATCATCCATCCACCCATCCAACCCGACTTAAACGGACATGAGAACACACACGCAATTCGAACTGCGTCGTAAACCAAAGTGCTTAAACACATCTTGGGAGAATATAAAAAAAGAGAAAGAAAGAACCGGGTCGTCGGCGGGTATGAATTTAGAACTGGTGTTATTACACTCTCGTCCTCGTCTTGTTTTTTTTTGTGGGGGCCAGAGAGACTGAAAAATCTATCAGAGAAATATCGGACGTTCAACGTTGTGTTCTCTCATAAAAAAAAGGGAAAGGGTCATCCTTCACTGGAAAACAACGGAAATATAAACTGGATGAGTGAACGCAGGCAGGGTCGTCGTCGTCGTCGTAAATAGTAAAGAAGAAAAAAGCAAAACTGCATGCCGGCTTAGTTGAAGCGGATATGGAGGCAGGCAGGCAGACAGGAATCATGAAATGGACTGGTCAATCAACCGATGGATACATTTATTCCACTGTCGTAAAGTGAAAACACTGTGAACAACAGAGGAAATGCAGGATATATTTCCGACAGAGAGAGAGATAGATGTATATCGTCTCTATAACTTTTTTTTGTTTGTTTTTGGATGAATGTGTTGGGGGAAAAGTTTGGAGGAGTCGAAAAAAAAATCTTGATGGAGGGAATGTGATATTTTAATGTAAAATGGCACAGGACAAAGTTGAAGTAGTTTTTTTTTTGAAAATAAGTATTAAGTAGATGCATGCGTCCCACCACTTTAATTGGTTTCTGTTTGCTTCCCTTTTTGGGAAACTTGATACAGCGCCCACCCACACGCCCTCCTCCATCAAGATCTGATTTGAGATGATGATGATGATGATGATGGACATCCCATCCCTAAATCCGAAACCACTTCGTCCTAATGAACACTTTGCTAACAGCACGTTTTCGTAGAATATTATGCAATTAATAAGTGGGCCGGCCGCCCCCTCAACCGCGCGCACTGAAGGAACACTGTGAAACATTGGCAAAAGTTTTTTGAGAGAGAGCTGTCGAAAAAATTAACTTTTTCCTTGAGAAGAATCTTTGAAGGAGGAGGAGGAGGAGGCTCAAAGTTGGGGTTGCATCCACCACCGACACCGCCGCCACCACCAGCCACCACCACCACCACTTTGTCCCCGTCACAAATTACTTTTTCCGAGTTGCTCCAGGGAAATCCAAAATGGATGTTGCAAGTGGCAACTACCAACCAACACAACACACAAGCTTTCATTCCTAATCTTGTCCAATATATATGAGAGACATGAGATTGCTGCAATCAAAAACTCGACTACGAACATCAGTCCACAAGAAAAATAAGAAGAAGAAGAAGAAATATAAAAAACCCCGAAAGAGATACTTTTTTTTGTTCGAACGACAGCTTTTTATTTTGGTTCAAAACAAGAGAGTTATTACTAGTTGTTCCGCCGCCGCCGCTGCCTAGCAAAAAAAAATTCAAACTAGAATCCAATTGAATCTTTCATTTTCCATTGGAATGTCCCTAAAACAAGATCAAATTCCAGTTGGATATCGTGTTCCCTCCCAGCACTCCCTCCCTCCCTGCCTGACAGTGGGCACATAATAGGGAAAAAAATAATGGAATGGTCAGTCAATTGAGAGTTGGCAGTGTGCAACCCGACCGAATCATATATGTACATGGCGCGAGTAAAGTGTATTAAAAGTTGCTTTCTCTCTCTCTCTCTCTCTCTCTGGAAGCTCACGAGCATGAAAAAGTCTTTTTTTCCAGCATGGCATGGCTGGCATGGCATGGCAGGAGCCAAAGTGTTCCATATCTTCTTACTTAGGTGAACCCATGCATGGAGGACGACGACGACGACGACGACATATTTTTTTGTGTTGGGGAGAGAGTGGCGGAATGACGGAGTGACCTCTTTTTTATTATAGTAAAGGCAAACACACAAGAAAATGGAATATATTGTATTGGCATTGGCAAGAAAACAGATTTTGTTTCCTTCCACTTTCCTGTCAATTCGTTAGGCCCAATTTGGCAGCAAATGAGTCAGGAATTGAGTATTGAATTTTGTCAATGTCCTTCCCATTCCTGACTTCTTTTCATATCACTCTGCCTCTCTGCCTCTGCTCTCCTCCTGCCTTTCCCTCCTTCGCTCCCAGAAAAAAACAAAATCTCATTCGACTTTGTGTCCCGGACTGGATGGCTGGAGCTCTTTTTTTCCTGTGGAATCTGTATTATTGGAGTCGCGAGTGCAGCGAGCAGCAAGGGCAGCAGCAGTCAACAGTAAACCGTTTAGTTTAGTTCTCTTGGCTTTTTTCAGATTGATAGAGAGAGAGAACGGGAGAACTTTGTTTCTGGAGAAAGAGAGAGAGAGAGAGAGAGAGAGAGAGAGAGAGAGGAGAAACGGGGAAAAAAGAAAAAGTGTGTCGCAAGAAGAGGAGAAAGAAGTAAGCGGCGGAGGGATGTTCCACTTTCTTTAAGTGTCTTTTCCCTGGAATGGTGGATTTGTTAGTTTAATTTTTAAAATGCATTACAGATAGATACAGACTCGAGATTTTTTCTGTCGTTAGACGCAAGCTAACCCTATTTCGAAATTCCCATAGGCCCCCAACTACACTTAATCTATTTTTTTATATTCTCCGGCTCTCCCTCTCCCTCCTTCCATTATAAGCATTACGACGGGCGGAGGGAGGTCATTTTCAACAAGGTTTCCCTTGCAGAAGAAAAAAACAACCATGCCGGAAGTCAATGAAGCAAATCTTCCATTTAAGCTGACGCAAAGAAAAAGAAACTTGAGCTTTAAATGCGGAAATAAGTATATTCTGTGTAAGTGGTGAGTCTCTTATTGATCGATTTAAGTAAGTAAGCAAGTAAGCTGGTTAGAATGTAAAACAATTTTCTTTCTGGATGGTAAAAAATTACTTACATTCTTTTCTTTTAGCTTAATCTTGTGATTTTGTGATCTGTTAGAAAAACTGGGAGCAGCGGAGAGCAAAAGTATTTTCTCTTCTAAAATGAGCAATATTATACTCGTTATATAGGGACAGGAAGCTGATTCGGCTGCTGCTGCTACTCCTGGTCAGGTTTATCCTCCCCGACCGGATTTTCCACTGACTAATGAATCACTGAATTAAATATCTCTTTCCGAATGAATAATAAAGTATATCGAGACACACGGGCAAAAGCAGCTCGGGCTAACGCCACTTAAAGACTTGGTGCTCCAAGTCGACACGATGAAAATCCATGAAAATGGGACCAAATCTTTCCATTATAACCAGCAGCAGCCTTAGAATCTCCCCCTCCCTCGCTCTCTCTCTCTCTCTCTGTTCTTCCCATGAGAGTTTCTTCAGTCAGAAAGCTTTTTCATTATAAATGCAATATTCCCTTGAGAAGCGGCACACATGGTGTTCCCTCCAAGAAACATCTCCAAAATGTGCAGAGCAAAAAAAGACCGACTGTCTTGTCTCTGGCAAAAAGAAACTGATTTTTAAAAAAATGTGTGGTGGCCTCTCTCTCAAACTAAACAATTTAGGGATTTGACGGCTCTTATTCTTGTTTCCAGTCTAAAAAGACTAAAAGTAAAAATGCTAATGAAAATGTCATGATTAATTAGCCCCGACATGAGGAATCCTGATTCCAGGTGAACATATGCTAATACTATTACCTAATTATGTTTTGAGAAGAAAAAAAGGAAATTGGGGCCGTTAGACGCTAGAGAGGCGGAGTGGTTTTTTTTCCACATTTTTTGTGTGAAGGGAAAAGGCTAATAGAGAAATTTAAGTTTTTTTTCTGAGGGGAGGGGGGGCGTCTAGAACTAAAAGCGATTTATATTCTTGTCTCCCACATTGCCGCAGTATAGTCGTCTTTTGCTCCCAGTGTGTAACCCTTTTTCGGGAGGCTTTCCCCTTTCTTTCGCCTTCTTTTTTATATATTTTTTTGTCTAGAGAAGAGCGCAGATTGTGATTTGATTGCCACAAAAATAGTGAAGTGAGGAGGAAGTTAAATCCGGGTGAAGTAAGTAGAGAACGAGAACGTGCTGCTGGTTAAACTCAGTATGCGGAACGACACTACTGCTTTTGCCTTTTTACCACATACTCCTCCTCGTCGTCGAACCAATGCCACATCAACCTGTGAACTCTAACCCCATCCTGTTTCTTCTTCAAGTTGTAAAAACCATGATGATGATGATGATGATGATGTTTCCCCTCCATCGTACTACTTTTTTACTCCATTCTCCTCGAGCATCATCATCATGGTCATTCATCGCGAGAGAGTGAGACTAGGAGACAAAAAAGTTAAGACATGTGTGTTTTCATTTTCTTCTTCTATACTCCTTTTCAGTTTCGACTTTTGTGCCGGAGCTGCTGTTCGAGTGCATAAACTGCAGTACATTTATTTTTTTGCCAGGAAGGAAGGGAGAGAGGAGCCCAAGCCCCACTTGTGTGACTTTGGAGAGGGAAAATTTAGTAAGCGTAACAATAAATGGAATGGTGGAGGGAGTGAGTGAAACGAGCTCATTTGAAACGGACCACTTACTACGATCATCTGTATCCCCCTAATTTATTTGCATGTTGAAAATTTCCAGATTTCTCTTGGTGCAATTCAAGTCCTCCCATGAGGAAATCACAGACGTCCTACACTAGTAGTGTTCATTAGAGTGTAAAACGAATTCTGCTGCTGTATTTTTTATTATTTCCGTCTCAATACCAACCAGTTCCCTCTAATTTTATTCACTCCTACCCTCAAGACAAAGTCAAACTACTTGGGAAGAGTGAGTAGTACCAGTAGAAAAGAAAGTGGGCAAGCTAAAAAAAAACTTGCTGGCTGGATGTGTTCTTTTGTAAAAAAAGAAAAAAGAAAGCAGACCCCACATTAGAATTATATATATTCGCTTACAACAATTTAGACTAAGAACGGGAACAGGAACACAAACAGTACAGCTCGGATATTTTTGCTTTTCCCGTATATTGGAAAATGCACAAGGAAGAAGAAGGAGGACGGGGGAGGGGGGAGGAAGAACTGTAAGGAAAAAGTCAAATTGCTTCCTGTTTTACTCGGACTGATAAGCACATCAGAAAGTCAACAGGCGCACATGCACGCCATGCATGCCATGCCATGCCACACTCTGGTGCATGCAACCTTGCCAGCCAGCCCCAGTTCTCCAGTTCCCTATACACATCCTCCTACGTATCCTATTTCCCAATTCCGGAGAATAATATTATATGTATTTTCCATTTGGTAGGCATTCCAGGAATCGATAGTCATACTGGAGGAATTCCAACTGGTAGTTAAATGGTGTGGTTGGGATGTGGGGGGGGGCTCGTCTGATCATCATCATCAGGAATAAGTGCAAACACATTTTGTACTACTACTTGACTACTTGTATCTACATGATTAAAATTGTCGTGGTGATGGTGATTCGGTGGAGGAATCGATGGAGAGAGTTGATATGCGATATGCGGACTGGCTTAATTAGGATTCCAAGAAAACACTACTAGTCCACCAACTACTCCAAGTCGAATCGAATTAGTCAGGGATTTTCCACTTTGATTAATTCTCACACTCGGCAAGCAAGCAAGCAAGTAAGCATCCCCTCTCCTCTCCTCTCCTCTTCTCCTCCCTTTCTGATGATGATCATCCTGTGAGTTTCACATCTTGTTTATGTTTACGTACTTGTGGTTTCTGGAAATTAGATACAGCAGCAAGCAATCGCATCATCAAGATTTGCAATTTAGGGATTACGGATGGATGGGTGGATTGGTTTGGTTCGGATTCTCTGAATTATTTTCCGCATCTGGCTAATTAGCACAGGAGTCAGCGGAATTTAGAGAGAACTTGACGCCGCTACTCTCTCTCCCCCCCTCTCTCTCTCTGCTGAACAGGATAATCGCGAGTTGACAATGCGATATTGGCGTGGAAATGGCTTTGAGCAAGTTTTTGATGATGCTATAGACTCATCCTGCTGTTGTGTGGCTGTGCCAAAAAATTTCTTGTTTTCTACTTTTCCCCCCTTTGAAAATGGGAGGCAAAGTGGTTGGGGGCGGGGGAGGAGAGGGGGGTAGAAGAATTCAGAGAAAAATCATGATTCGTCGGAAATGGAGCAAATCCTATCGCACCAGTTGCCATTCAATAATTCACAAAGTAGTCCCCACTACTTTCCCCTCACCTCACCCCTCCATCAACTCACTTTAGTACTTCCTCTTGTTCAACTTGTTGTAAAGCTACAACCTCGGAATTCAATAATCTCTCGTAAATAACAACAAGGAAGAAAGCGGAATCAGAAATCCAATTCTCAAGTCGAATGTCCTCGTCCTTTTTTACCATTTGCAAAGGAAGCAGAGCAGATTTATTATGCACGGGAAAAAAGTGTATTGCCTCATCATCATCATCATGAATGAATGGGAGGGAACAAAAAAACGTACTGGAAAAAAGGAGAAAGAAAACTCAATAATATTCTCCTCATCACAATTTGTTTTCCTAATTTCAAAGTAAACATAAGGTAATATTTTTTATTTTTTTTCCTAGACTCACTCAGCCTTTTTTCCCCCTTTCTGTCTTCTTGAGCCTCGGCACGGCAGTCAGAGTCAGTCAGTTGAGGCATGGGTTGGATGGAGAAAAAGAGTGGAAAAGAAAGGAGCAATAAGAAATAAGAAAAGAATATAATATATATATTCGGTGGTGGGGTTTCATACAAAAACCACAGACGGATTCAGGATTTAGTTGGAAAAAAAGGAGTTGGCGAATAAAAAAAATGCTAATTCGATGATATATGTTGTACGAATTAAAGGGGTGAGGGGATATGCAAATCAGTTGACTTTGTGCTTTATTCTTGCTTTCTTGCTTTCTTTCTTTCGTTCTTTCTTCCTTCCCGTTGTTCCTTCGTTCCCGTCGTTACGATTCACGCACTACCTCACTTTATCTAACCATCAGCCCGTTCCCATTTTTTGCCCTGTATTTTTCCCAAACAAACATACAACAAATAGCTGTCTTACAAGAGAAGAGAGAGAGAAAAAAAAATAAGAAAAGAAGAAGAGGTCCCAGTGAACCGTGTGCCTTTCTTCTTCTTCTCCTCCTCCTCCTCCTCGTCTCCTCTTCCTCCTTAAAAATCCAACAGCTCCTCCGCTATAATATTATATGCCACACATACCTTTAGGCAATCCACTACTACTTTGATAGCTTTGCATTCAATATTATTTTTACCCGATTTAACAAATGAAAACTCACCGAGTTGAAGGGAAAAAAAGGGAAAATAAAATGTGTTTTCTTTCTCTCTCTCTCTCTCTCTCTCTCGCTCTCTCCTAAAGCGAACAAGTTCGATTTCCTCCCTTTTCTTCCCCTCTCCTTTCTACAATTTCATATTATATGCAAGTGTGTGTGTGTGGAGAAAGAGTTGGGAAGAAAAAAAAGCAGCACACTAGTTTTTTTTTGTCGACGCATCTTTACATGGCTGCATGCATTCAACGAAGAAAGAATGAGTCGCATATCGGTACGCAGAGAGTTGAAGAAGAAAGAAAGAAGGAACATAAATTTCCCTGACTGTGCCATCGGAAAAACCCCCAGTTTTTCACGTTTTTATCTGCATAAGAGATAGACGACGACCATCAGGCAAACCAACCAAAAAATAGAAGTATAAAGGCAGGGTACAAAAAAAAGCGTAAATTCCCTTTTAGAATTCCTGAATCACTCTATTATACACACTATCAGCTTTGGAATTGGAACTTATGGAGAGAAACAAAAAAAAACCTATATAAGTTTAACTCTATACTTATATATATCCATCCATATTTACCATAACATTTTTTTCTTTCTTTCTCTCTCTCTTTTGGTATATCAGTGTAGTCGGTTCCGTGATATACATTTTTTATCTATAATGTCACGTCCAACACATGCCTAACATGAATTTATAAATTATACGTTGGCTTGGCTGCCACGAGCACAGAGAGAGAGAATAAAAACACATAGGCCATACTCTAAACTTATTATCTCCAAACATAATATTTTTCTCTCTCTCTCTCTCTCATTCCTGCTTTTTTTCGAAATCAATTTCTTTATTCCATTTCACCATATATATATATTTTTTTTCGCTAATAGTAGTTACTCCAGTTACACGGCTCACCATCATCAGTTGGCCGCCTATCAGTCGGCGAGAGGAGTGTCGGACGGAATGGAATACGCGGTGGTGGTTTGTAATGTATATATTCAAAAACAACTTTTATTTTTTAACCTTGTAGCTAAACTACCTCTTCCTCATCCGCCGTGCAGCGGCCCTTGTTAAACAAGTCTGCTTAAACATTTTTTTTTTCGCCCAGAGTTACCTCCGCTCTGGTGTTTGCTCGCTCGCGTTTTATACTACGTTAACTAAAAAAACGAACTAGATTTATGGAAGTTTCAACTCCTTTTAAAAAATCGTAAACTACACAACATAACACAAGATTATATATTTTGCTGGCGGAATTGGCGAGAAATCAAGTTGTTTTTATATGTATAGGTATATTTATATATAGGTTTTTTAAACGAGGGGAATGGAATCACCTTTTGGAGTCACTCACAGAACAATATGCAATATTTTATTAGGGAAAAAATAAGGAATAATAAAAAAAGCATATTTCCATTTTTAAGATAGAGCACGAACGACGAGCGACGGACAGACCCACTATCAGAACCATTCTGTCTGACTCTGACTGAAGCTGAGAGGGCTGCTGCTGAGGAGGAGCAGGGCTAAAAAGTAATAAAATTCAGGAGAATGTGTAGTAATGCGGCGGGGCTCAAAAGAAATGATTTCTCGAAGACAGAGCTGCTGATATTTCCCGTGGAAGTGTAAAGATGGGATTTTGGCCCAATGTAAATAATAAAAGATGAAGGAGGAGAAATTTCCATGCATTCCATTTCCATCCACTTTTCTGTTGGGTGACAAGACAAGAATGAGCATAGTGTCTCCAGCTCCAGCTCTCACTCTCTCTCTCTCTCTCTCCCTTTCTGTCTCTCTGTGGGTTATGATGGGTGTGGGATAATACTGGAGCGTCTCCGGTTCCTTTTCCCCGGTAGGATAGAGGATATGTGTGAAGCCAATTTTCAATGTTTCACTAATTCACAAAAGAATCAATGATTTACTCACATCTGTCTGGCTGGTGCTGTACGGAACAGGGAGCTAAGCCGGTTATGGTGGTGTGGTGGTGGAGGTTCCTTGCGTGTTTCCTTCCCCTGCCCTTCGTCTTCTTGTCTTTTCTTTGTCTTACGCTTAGCCAGAGAAATCTTAACAAGGGGAAGCTCAGTTTATTAACTTAGGTTGGGCATGTGTGAGGCGTGTGTGAGGAGACGTGTGAATACACATTGTTAGACGACGACGTTAAGGCCGTCGTCCTCTTTAGAAGAGTCAGAGTCTCCTCTCTGCGAGGAGAGCAGTGCAGTGCAGTGAGCAGACATAAACACCGACGACGACGAGGAGAAACGGCGGAGAGACAGTTGTAACTTGTAATGTGCTTTACAAGACGGAGGTACACGTAGTAAATATTTAAGCAATCCCGTCATCCACTTTCCTTCTCTCTCTCTCTCTCTCTAACTCTCCAACTCCAACAAATTTTCTCCTAGAGTGGAGCCTATATATATATATATATATATATACCTAGGTCGTTGTCGTCCCGCGAAAACTGGTTGCCTCGCTTTCGCTTGCAGTGGTAGTTTTTTTTGGAGGAGAAAATATAGCCGGCAAGTTGTTGAACCATCATGCTTGTGGAGGATGTGAGAGAAAACCCAGTTGGAGAAACAGATTGGTAGGCAAGTTGACACGTGTGAAAAGTATAGCTTGTCAGTGTCATCGTGACCGATTGCATGAAAAATTTACTAGGAGCCAGAAGGCAATAAGGCGTTTTATCATTTGCTTAAGGGGATGGCTATATATACGACAATACGACTACGGCTACACATACACACTCACGTGGTATATAATATATCCAACACGCTCAACCATATTATCCCATAGTACGTCCGTCTCCGCCACCAGCCAGACGAAACACAAAAGAAGAAGGAGAGAGAAAGTTGTGCCCGGAGTGGGGAAATCAGCAGACGACTACTACTGCTGCCCGCTCCTTCCTTTTCTACTACAAAAATACTAATACTAATACTACTCCACGAAATTAGGGAATTTAGCCAAAGTTGGATGGACTCCCGCTCTCTTTTCCTTTTATAAAATAAAGGAGGGGGAGGTGGAGCACGAGGAGGAAATCCACTCCGTCTATTTACTTGAGCCCTCCTGTTACCTCCACGCACACACACACACACACACTCCAACATTGTTAAAATGAGTAATTAGCGAGTGTCCCAGTTTAAAAACTCTCTTGGATGAAATATATGCGGCGTGGCGTGCGTGGTGGGGTTTGCGAAGAGAGGAAAGAAAAGTCGTCAAAATCCTGGAATAATATGACCTGACTCCCATCCTATAAAACTCCCGAGTTGTGATTATGAAACAAGCAGTAGTGAGGAACAGTTATTTGACGTGAAACAGGATCCCTTAGCGCGGCATGGCAGCTAGCGACGGCGGCGGTGGCTGCATGCATGCTATGCTACATATGCGCTACTTGCACTACTACATACAACAACTACTCCATTATTATCCCGAAATATAGGAAACATTAGGGTTGATGACGGACCCGAGCTGCCCGACCCCCCTTGTTTCTGCCAGGCCAATTTAGATGTGACCTGTTCATTTCACGAGCTAATAAAATTGGCTTACGCGCCCCTATAAAAACAGCCTTTTATTATACTCTCTCCACTATTATCAGTTTTTATACTGCCAAGACATTGGAACGCCATTGTGCTCGCTGGACTACACACTAGAAAAGTAAAAGTACAAAAAACTATAAGCTTAGACCTTCACTACTGCTCAACCTGCTCCCCATTTTATAACTAGACACACATAACCTACATAATACATAATATTATACTAGTTGTAAAATTCCCCAAAACTAGGGAAATTCCTCAACAAAGGCTCTTTACCTACTACTACCTACAAAAAAAAATCCTCGTGGCGTTCGTTCGTAACTAAAATCTCAAGCTCAAGAATGACAGGAGGAGCGACACAATATGGATGGACAATCTGGCTCGCATCGCTCGCATGCCAGTTGCGTGTTCAATGAATAACTCAATATATGAAGAAAATATTATTATTATTATTATTGTCACCATGGTTTCTTGAGAGAAAATACTTAGCTTTAATCATATCATGAATTGGTGACATTCCACTGGGATGATGTATGATGGTCTCCATTCCGCTGAGAACTTCAGGTATGCATTGAGCTGCTAAATTATTTGTATCGCATAGTTGGAAAATCATGTACATCGTGTGCCATCTTCAATCTTCGTCTTTCTACTTCCCTATTTTTGGAATTATAAACGCCAATAATGTTAGAGGTGGTATGATGATTAGGTCCAAACGCACGCACGCCCGCACGGCACTACTGCACTGGAGCCAAAAAGTCTTTGAAAATGAAATAGTGCGTAGTTGGAGGATTATATTGAAGCCAATATATATATTAATTGAGAGAGAGTATAATATGGATTATAATATATATATTCTTTATCTGAGTGAGTGAACATAATAATGATTTTTAGCTTCCCTGACTAATGACTAGCAAAGGTTCCCCAAGCAAGTAGTAGTAGTGGAGCATGAGGGAGGGGTGCTTGCACCACACGAACGACACACATCACATTTGCACCAGAAGCAGCAGCAGCAGCAGCAGGGTATATAGGAACCCATCAAAAGCTGAGTATGCTCGCTCGCTATGGATTAGTGGCAAAGGTCGTAAACAAGGTTTTATGTCAGTTTCAGTGAAATCGCATTACACTAAGAGACAGATGTGGATTGCCTCATAGACTACACTTAGCCGTTAGTTACTCCTGCTCTCCCCACTCCTCCTCCTCCTTCTCCCTGTTACCCACTTTTTTTGTTACCTTTCCCCATCTGGAATAAAACAAGAAGAGGAGGACAAAATACATACTTATATGTACTCCCTCACTCTCCTCTGGAGAATAAAGGAGCAAGGTGGTCTAGTTCCTACGGCAGTAGTGGACCACCACCGCCGTAGGAATGAAGTTACAGCTTTCCAAGTTTTTGTGTCAACTTGACATCGTCTCGGAAGTCATCATCAACCGTCAATTCCCGTGTAGTACACTCTATATAAGGTACATAAACCATTCTTACTTGGACTTAGGCCGAATTACGCTGCTGAGGCTGAAAATAACGATGGCATATGGACTCGGACGGAGATTACTTTCGTTCGACCCAACACATTCAGCCATATATATATAGCCATAGCCGTACTACGACTACGACATAATATTATGCTGGACTTGCAGAACAGAACACACGGAAAAAAATATAAAAGGATTTACTTTTGTTCGGGAAATAATATTATTATTATTATGGACTAGCTGCATTATTACCCACATATCTCACCTCCTTCCTGCTGGACAATAAAACTAACTCTCAAACAAAAAAAAGTGCAACTGCAGCATTCACTCACTCATGTCAGCATACTACTGACATTTGACGGGCTGACTGACTGACTGAGTGAAAGTTGGTGTTGGTGCCCGGCCCGGCTTAGATTTCCTTTTAATTAGTAAACACACTACTTGTCGTCGTCGTCGTTGACAACATCCTGTCCCAATTGCAGTAGTCCACGACTACATAGTCATCCCATCCATCCATCCCCCTCTTTTTCGCGAACCATTAATATTATTGGATTTCAACTATAATATTATTTGCTTGCACAAAGTGGTTTAGTCATCATCATCATCCTGCTGAGCAAGCAGGAGGGAAATACCCGAGCCAACAACACCACCATCATCACCATCAATCCCAAAAGGAAAGGGAAAAAAGTGGCTAACAAGAGGAGAAAATATTTACCTAAATGCAATAATATTTGTTCATGTTGAGTGAGTACGTACTTGGGCCCAACTGAAGTTTCATATCCCGTTCCTCGTATTACTTATATAAGTATATATTCTCTCATAGACTCATATTTCAAACTCGACTACCAAAAGCCATCGTTGTCGTAGTCCTTCCTTTCCCTGTTGTTGTAATTCCGTGTACTCTACTCATACTGCTACCTGAGAATGACGACGTTGTTGCACCAATTTCCCGTTGCCCACTCGGCGCATTTAAGTATATATCTACCTACACTACCGACCGGACCGCTTATTGAGCCCGTAAATACTTTTTGGTGCACGACATCGGGACCGTCGTCGTACAACGTTTGCATGGCATAATATTGCAATATGTATGATATAATGGGTTGGACTAGCTCCTTTGGGGTTTCGCCCGCGCCGATGCGATTTCTAGCACCTATGTTGTAGCATAAGGTTTTCCATGTATTTTGTCAATGTTGTAGCATAACTGAAGTACAGAAATCTCAATGTTGTAGCATAACTGATGTACAGAAATCTC